>JAJOZX010000679.1:0-152500 GCA_023014485.1 Bathynomus jamesi
CTAATGATACGAGCGTATTTTTCAAAATTTTTGTTCGTCTCTTTTGAGAATTAAGATTTTGCCAGTCGGCAAATACGAAACACTTTTATTTAAAATTTTGGTTACGAAAATTTGTCTTCCTCGAGTCTACTAATTAATTTTACGCACCTCATTAATTTTCAAGGAGAGGGAACAAAATTTTTTTTAAAAATTCACTTACGTCACTTTCCCTTGTCAACCTCCATTTTTGAGTTATTTGATTGGAGCTATTGAAGAATAGGGACCCCAGCCTTCTTTAGTTAGCTTTATAAGGCTAACTAATGAAAATATCATGACCTAACCTAACCAATCGTCAAGGGCGTACAGTTAACCTAACGATTGGTTAGGTTAGGTCGTGATATTTTTGTTAGTTAGCCTTTATATAAGCCTAACTAAAGAAGGCTGGGTTCCCTATCTTCAATAGCTCCATTTGATTGACCAAACTTGAAGAATGTATCCACTTTAATGCGATAATTGTTGATGATAATGTTTGCTGTAATGATAAGGTTTGGAATGTAATTCATCTTTTATTTCACGAGTAACTTCTTTCTTTCTCTTCAGTATTTGTATTCGCATTAATGGGGTACTAAAGATGTTCTCCATTAGGGTCTTCCCTCGTTAAATATTCCAGTATATTATCATTATCTCTTCAGGTCTTTCGGATATGATGACTTACTCGGCATTTCACAGGGTCTTGAAAATTCTTTGATTCCTTTCATAAACGGACCCATAACACTTACTTCACTTTGACAAGTACATCAAGTACATTAAGTTCACCAAGTACATATTCTACGTGAAGATACATCATCGTGTTCTTCAGTTACACTTTAGGAAAAGCGACAAAACGGTATCTATCGATCAATTTTTGAGAATCCTCGCTTTTACGGTCCTAAATTAATGTTTGCAAATTCAAGTACCTTTTATGGTCTAAAATTATCTAACCTATTTAACATATTTTCACAGATTACAGGTGTTTCAAGTTAGTAATTTTTAAGCAAGTTAGGTTTGGTTAGATTTGGATTGGTTAGGTTTGGATTGGCTAGGTTTAGTTGTGATATTTTCGTTAAAACTAACGAAAATATTACGACTTAACCTAACCAATCATCAATATATATATATATATATATATCAGTGCTGGGCACTTCCGCAAACACTTCCGCAAACCGCAAATTCCGCAATCGCAATTTTAACTATAAAAAGTATCCAAAACATTAAAGAGGTATAAAAAGTTTTTATATCTTTTTAATGTTTAATGTTTTAGCCTTGTTTTTATTAAAAACAAGGCTAAATAATTTATTACAATAAATCACTATTGTAGAAGAAATAAAAATACTACATATATTGATATATTATATTGAACAAAAACACCTCCTGCAAGTAAATAGTAAATAAATTAAATAATAAATTTAATCATTTGAATTTCATAAATTTTGAGACTTAGACACGTTAGAGAAGACTGTACTGTAACTGTAGTAACTGTACACACATTACATTACACAAGTTAAATTAAGTTAACACTGTGACTGTACACAACTTGAACTCACTGTACAACTCAACCCCTCTAGCCTCTACAAGTGTACGCCTCTTGCTTTGTCAACAAGTTCAGTCGTCCTCCTCCAGTAACTGAGCCAAATCCAGTTTTAATAAGTCCATGTTCCCCTTCATGAACACGAGACGTTCGAAGTTGTCAGAGGTCAGGCTGGCCCTTTTGGGCTTCATTATATCTGACCCTGGGAGAACAGTCTCTCCACGGCCGCAGAGCTGGGGATGGCCGTGTTATACTTGAGGAAAACATGAACCCAGGCGTTGCGGTGAAGTTTGGGGAACATGCACGTGGGAAATTTGCGGAAAGATTTGCGTTTGCGGTCTTAGTTCCGCAACGCAAATTCACTAATTTGCGATGACTTTGCCGCAAACGCAAATCCGTAAACGAAAAACATACTTCCGCAATTGCGGAATTTGCGGTTTGCGGAAGTGTTTGCGGAAGTGCCCAGCTCTGATATATATATATATATATATATATATATACTGTCTGTGTTCCTGAGGATGTCATTAGACGAAAGCGCTTGAGCACCGTTTTGTGTTTCCTTTCCTTCGTGGTTTTATTCATCATATATATATATATATATATATATATATATATATATATATATATATATAGGGATATAGGGAGGCAGCGTCTTGGGTTAGGGGATACTCTCTGTCCTTACACACCCCATTTAAAGAGATTCCTCTGCCGAGCGGTGCCCCCCATAGTACTGTGAGGTATTGAAAAACTCATGATCTTCACTTGCCCACAAACACCTTTAAATGGGAGACCCAAAATGAGTGCACACACATTTCTACATTACTGTACAGTCTTTACAGCCACACCTACACTTTTTCTCGTAAGTGTATATATTGTAATGTATATGATTGTAAATTTTGACTTGATCCGCAATCGATATGGACCATGACTTGATGGATACCGTAATGAAATTGACTGGACTCTTTAGATCTGATATATTTGCATGTCCGTTATAAATAGATATAGAGTGTAACATATTTGTGGATAGTAGTCTATTATGACTAGATCCTCTGGATCCAGAGATTCTATCTTTAATGTACTACATCAATAAAGAACAAACTCTGACGGTTATCTTCCAATCACTGCAATAACATATTGATTGACCAACAATGAGAAAAACTTAAGCTTCTCTGTCTCCTGTGGTTTACCTTTTGTTACAATCAATTATATAACGAGAGAGAGAGAGAGAGAGAGAGAGAGAGAGAGAGAGAGAGAGAGAGAGAGAGAGAGAGAAAAGTAGGAATCAGCTTTCAGTATTCCCAAAACTGATAAATTATCATAATATGCAATAGAAATGTGTTCTTTGAGGAAGAATTACAATTATAACGGACTTTCACTTCATAACACATTATATCACACTAGCTATAGGAAAATTAAAAAAGCACTCATCAACAGGCCCGGACAAATGGAACTCTACACTGATTAAAAAACTACAAAAAATTAAATCGCTAAGCCTCCTATATTGGATATGGAGACGATCACCAGACACGGGAGAAATACCGAGCATCCTTTATAAAGGAGAGGATAGATCTGAAGCCATAAATTATTATAGGCCAATGTCGCTGGCATCTCTTCTCACTAAAATATTTGAAAAAATAGTTAGAGAAAAAATCTATAACGTTTTGGAGACTCAGGAAAAATTAAATGAAACCCAACATGGATTCCGGTCAACTAATGGAAGACTATAACAACATTATTGATGTACTCGAAAGCAACGAAAACTCTGATGTGATATATATATATATACACACAGTATGTTACAGTCAATCTGTGAAACTAGTCGTTTCACGTAATACCTAAAAATTTCAGGCATTTCACGGAATTCGATTAAGCGATTAACGACTTCGTGAAGGTTAGGTTAGGTTAGATTAAATTGGTTAGGTTAGGTTAGGTTAGTAATGCGTATTACCTTTGTTTAATGGTTAATCGAATTACGCGAAATGTCTGACATTTTTAGGCATTACGTGAAATGACTGGTTTCACAGATTGACTGTAACATATACAAACTTTGCCAAGGCGTTCGACAAGTGTGACCATGGAATCATAGCGCATAAACTGAAATATATTGGAATAACAGGAAAAGGCGCAGCGGGTATTCCAGTATATATATATACACACACACACAGTATATATATATATATATATATATATATATATATATATATATATACACTGTAATATCGAAGAAATTGGAAAGTCTGTCTGAAAATAAAAGTATTTCGATGATGTTTTTATTCCTCTTGTCAGTTTAAAACAGCACAAAGAAAAGTTGACGCACAAAATTCCTTCTTATATTTTCCATTACACACACACACACACACAACACACACACACACACACACACATATATATATATATAATATATATATAGAGAGAGAGAGAGAGAGAGAGAGTGTGTGTGTGTGTGTGTGTGTGTGTGTGTGTGTATTTGGGTAGTTAAATATTGCAAATTGGAAAATTGCAATAATATTTCATTGTAGATTAAAAATATATATTTGAAAATAAACAAACTTTAATGGTCTCGAAAACTATTAAAAAATTAACGATGAAAGTCCACTATTTATAATATATCACCAGCAGCGTATAGAAATGGAGAATCACAAAGACGAAAAACTGAAACTTTCTAGTTGGTTGGTCGAAGATTTAGTCAGAACGACTATTTTAGAAGTTAAGATTGTTTAAGATAATATATTCATTCGAATTTATTTTCTGTTTAAAACTATTATTATGGTTTTGAGAAAGGAAAGGTCAAAGAGTGGATTCCTCTAATGATACGAGCGTATTTTTCAAAATTTTTGTTCGTCTCTTTTGAGAATTAAGATTTTGCCAGTCGGCAAATACGAAACACTTTTATTTAAAATTTTGGTTACGAAAATTTGTCTTCCTCGAGTCTACTAATTAATTTTTACGCACCTCATTAATTTTCAAGGAGAGGGAACAAAATTTTTTTTAAAAATTCACTTACGTCACTTTCCCTTGTCAACCTCCATTTTGAGTTATTTGATTGGAGCTATTGAAGAATAGGGACCCCAGCCTTCTTTAGTTAGCTTTATAAGGCTAACTAATGAAAATATCATGACCTAACCTAACCAATCGTCAAGGGCGTACAGTTAACCTAACGATTGGTTAGGTTAGGTCGTGATATTTTTGTTAGTTAGCCTTTATATAAGCCTAACTAAAGAAGGCTGGGTTCCCTATTCTTCAATAGCTCCATTTGATTGACCAAACTTGAAGAATGTATCCACTTTAATGCGATAATTGTTGATGATAATGTTTGCTGTAATGATAAGGTTTGGAATGTAATTCATCTTTTATTTCACGAGTAACTTCTTTCTTTCTCTTCAGTATTTGTATTCGCATTAATGGGGTACTAAAGATGTTCTCCATTAGGGTCTTCCCTCGTTAAATATTCCAGTATATTATCATTATCTCTTCAGGTCTTTCGGATATGATGACTTACTCGGCATTTCACAGGGTCTTGAAAATTCTTTGATTCCTTTCATAAACGGACCCATAACACTTACTTCACTTTGACAAGTACATCAAGTACATTAAGTTCACCAAGTACATATTCTACGTGAAGATACATCATCGTGTTCTTCAGTTACACTTTAGGAAAAGCGACAAAACGGTATCTATCGATCAATTTTTGAGAATCCTCGCTTTTACGGTCCTAAATTAATGTTTGCAAATTCAAGTACCTTTTATGGTCTAAAATTATCTAACCTATTTAACATATTTTCACAGATTACAGGTGTTTCAAGTTAGTAATTTTTAAGCAAGTTAGGTTTGGTTAGATTAGGATTGGTTAGGTTTGGATTGGCTAGGTTTAGTTGTGATATTTTCGTTAAAACTAACGAAAATATTACGACTTAACCTAACCAATCATCAATATATATATATATATATATATATCAGTGCTGGGCACTTCCGCAAACACTTCCGCAAACCGCAAATTCCGCAATCGCAATTTTAACTATAAAAAGTATCCAAAACATTAAAGAGGTATAAAAAGTTTTTATATCTTTTTAATGTTTAATGTTTTAGCCTTGTTTTATTAAAAACAAGGCTAAATAATTTATTACAATAAATCACTATTGTAGAAGAAATAAAAATACTACATATATTGATATATTATATTGAACAAAAACACCTCCTGCAAGTAAATAGTAAATAAATTAAATAATAAATTTAATCATTTGAATTTCATAAATTTTGAGACTTAGACACGTTAGAGAAGACTGTACTGTAACTGTAGTAACTGTACACACATTACATTACACAAGTTAAATTAAGTTAACACTGTGACTGTACACAACTTGAACTCACTGTACAACTCAACCCCTCTAGCCTCTACAAGTGTACGCCTCTGGCTTTGTCAACAAGTTCAGTCGTCCTCCTCCAGTAACTGAGCCAAATCCAGTTTTAATAAGTCCATGTTCCCCTTCATGAACACGAGACGTTCGAAGTTGTCAGAGGTCAGGCTGGCCCTTTTGGGCTTCATTATATCTGACCCCTGGGAGAACAGTCTCTCCACGGCCGCAGAGCTGGGGATGGCCGTGTTATACTTGAGGAAAACATGAACCCAGGCGTTGCGGTGAAGTTTGGGGAACATGCACGTGGGAAATTTGCGGAAAGATTTGCGTTTGCGGTCTTAGTTCCGCAACGCAAATTCACTAATTTGCGATGACTTTGCCGCAAACGCAAATCCGTAAACGAAAAACATACTTCCGCAATTGCGGAATTTGCGGTTTGCGGAAGTGTTTGCGGAAGTGCCCAGCTCTGATATATATATATATATATATATATATATACTGTCTGTGTTCCTGAGGATGTCATTAGACGAAAGCGCTTGAGCACCGTTTTGTGTTTCCTTTCCTTCGTGGTTTTATTCATCATATATATAATATATATATATATATATATATATATATATATATATATATATAGGGATATAGGGAGGCAGCGTCTTGGGTTAGGGGATACTCTCTGTCCTTACACACCCCATTTAAAGAGATTCCTCTGCCGAGCGGTGCCCCCCATAGTACTGTGAGGTATTGAAAAACTCATGATCTTCACTTGCCCCACAAACACCTTTAAATGGGAGACCCAAAATGAGTGCACACACATTTCTACATTACTGTACAGTCTTTACAGCCACACCTACACTTTTTCTCGTAAGTGTATATATTGTAATGTATATGATTGTAAATTTTGACTTGATCCGCAATCGATATGGGCCATGACTTGATGGATACCGTAATGAAATTGACTGGACTCTTTGGATCTGATATATTTGCATGTCCGTTATAAATAGATATAGAGTGTAACATATTTGTGGATAGTAGTCTATTATGACTAGATCCTCTGGATCCAGAGATTCTATCTTTAGTTTTAAATCGATAATTAATTGGTTTTAAATTGATAATTATTAGTTTCGTAAAAATTGGTCGTTGCCAATTTACCGGCGGTTTTTACATAAATTTCTTATGTTCTTGTGGTTCGGAACCCACGTAAAATTGTAGGTCCCCTCCGCCACCACGGAGGACATACACAATACACGATTACGAACACAGTTAGGTAGACCCGCCATGAGTGGATCCTAGGGTCTTTGTTGGTCTGAAACATTATAATATATATATAATATATATATATATATATATATTATATATATATATATATATATATATATATATATATATTTGGTTCTACATAATTTAGGACCGTCACATTATTAGTTAGAATTTAGGACCGTAAAAGCGAGGATACCCCAATTTTTAATTATATCGCTCAGCAAATTTGACTAAAATTTCAAAGAAGTCTGAGCTGAAGGTTGAAACTCCTTCATGGAGTCACTACAACATAAGTTTAATGAAAGAGAGACGAAAACCTTCCTAATTAAAACTTAGAAAAAATGAAGGACGTGTAATAAAGTTTCCGTACTCATTTAATAGAAAAAAAAAATATATATATATGAAAATTATTTCACGAAAGTAACACGTGAAAAATATTTATGATGAATAAAACCACGAAGGAAAGGAAACACAGAATGGTGCTCAAGCACTTTCGTCTAATGCAGTGGTTCTCAACGGGGGCGGTACCGCCCCCCAGGGGGCGTTCACTGGGTGTCGGGGGGCGTTAGAAGCTGGTTAGTTGAAAAGGGGGCGTTAGTCAGCTAATGGGGGGCGTTCATGTGTTTCAATGAATTTCATCTACACAGTTCTGGAATCTACATTAAATTTGAATGTTTGAATGAAATTAAGTGGCTGAAACAAGGTTACTAGAACCTTTTAATTTAGCAAAATTGCAAAAGCACTTACCGAAAAATATGGAATCCACTCAGCTGATGTAATTTCTCAAGCGCCATCTACTGGGAGAATTGTCACTATGTCAAGTTCAACATTCTCTCAATAGATGGCTCTTGAGTAATTATGTCATTTATTGTGAATTATTGGAAGTGAGTAGACGCCATTTTTTCAGTAAGTGTTTTGTAATTTTACTAAAGCCGTCTTCTATTAGTCAACTGACATTTAAATAGTTGTCTAGTATATAGTCTAGTATAGTTGTTAGTAACATCCTTGCTAGGAAAAACATTTAAATACATTAATACAGCAAACATGATTCCATTTTGTTAAAGATATAGCAAAATATTCAGCTCGCAGAAGTATAATTTAGGCTAGTTTACCATAAAACTTATTTTATGCATACAAATAAAAACATTTCTTACGCTAACGGCTAACTTAACTAAAAATAAAATTTCTGAATGTTTTTACAGTTTTCGCGATGTCACAAGGCAAGAAAAAGTGTCGTCAGTATAATGTTGAATATCTCAGCTATGGCTTCGTACCTTCTCCTACGAATCAACGGCTTCCTATGTGTTTACTGTGTGAGCAAGTATTCTCTAACGAGGCCATGAAACCCTCACGCCTGAAGGAGCACATAATTAAAATCCATCCTGATAAAACTGACAAAGACCTTGCATTCTTTAAAGACCTCAAAGAAAGACATGCCAGAAGCACAATCAGTAGCATATTCAAAAAGAACGTAAACCAAACTGAGAAGGGCTTAGTTGCCTCATATAATATCTCTCCTTATTGCCAAATGTGGAATGCCATTCACAGTTGGAGAAAAGCTGATTCTTCCTGCTATTAAAGAAGCTATTTGCACTGTTATGGAATGTGACCCTTCGCAGGTTCTAAAATCCATCCCCCTCAGCAATGACACTGTGTCAAGGAGAATCAATGAAATGGCATTGGATAGTGAGGAGCAGTTGTGTGCCATTCTGCGAGAAAATCCGTTCACTCTTCAGGCTGACGAGACAACTGTCTCAGATAATAACGTTTTGCTGATGACCTATGTTCGTTATCTGTCATCTGGTGAAATTTCCGAAGAGTTTTTGTTCTCCAAGTATTTGGAAACCGACACTAAAGGGCAGACCATATTTAATGCAGTTGAAGAATACTTGAGTTGCAATTCTATTCCAGCTGCCAACATCATTGCATGTGCCACCGATGGGGCTCCATCCATGGTTGGACGGTACCGTGGTTTCACTACTCTATTGAAAAAGTGGGCTCCACACATTTTGACAGTCCATTGCGTGCTGCACCGTCATAATCTAGTGGCGAAAAAAATCAGCCCTCCTCTCCACGAGTCACTGAGTGTGGCAGTTAAGGCCATCAACAAGATAAAGGCCAATGCACTGAATGACCGAGTGTTCAGACAACTCTGTGGGGACAATGATGAAATTTTTGAGCGTCTGCTACTTCACACCGAGGTGCGCTGGCTCTCGAAAGGCAATTGTCTTTCCCGTTTGTGTGAGTTGTTCAGCACAGTTTTAGAGTTTTTCGAGGATACTGATGCAACTCTCAAGGAACAAGTGTTGTTAAGTCAATGCGATATTTTCTACCTGGCAGACATCTTTGAAAAAATGAATGAGATCAGCATTAAATTACAAGGAAATGAAGTGACGCTGATTCACTGCAAATCTGTAATTTGCAGCTTCATCGCCAAGCTGAACATATACCAGGAAGGCATTGGACGGCGTCAGCTGGCTCATTTTCCCAAATTGATGAAGGTAATTGATTTTACTAAATACTTACTTTTTAATAAATTTCAGAAATTTTTATTTAAAAAACTACTTGTTTTTTAATGTGCTTTTATTGAATTTATTCACAGGTGTCCGAGAAACTGACTGATGAACATCTACTCCGTTACATCGACCACTTAAAGATGATGAAGGCTGACATGGAAATCCGATTCAGCGATCTTCAAAAGCTTGACGTCCCTGACTGGGTGGTACAGCCCTTCAAATCAGATGTTACGAAATTTGAAGTTGAGATCCAGGAGGAGCTTGTTGATGTACAAAATGACGATGAGGCCCAGGTAACCTTCCGCACCTCTGGCTGGCGTGGTATGTGGGCAACACATTGGCAACGTTATCCAGTTCTTTGGAAAAGAACTCGTCTTCTTCTCTTGGCATTCCCTACCTCATATTTAGTGGAACAGGGTTTCAGCCATGTCCTTTACATGCAGTCCAAATATCGTAACAGGCTTAATATAACAGCCTCAGGTGCACTGAGGTTGAACCTGACTTCTATCCAACCTTCAGTGAAGATATTGGCTGGAAAACACCAAGCGCAAGGCTCTCACTAGTATTTTTGTATTATTTTTGTGTGGCACATTGTTTTTATTTACGTTACTGCGTTTTTGTTTGTTTGAATAAAATTCTTTCATGTTATGTTAAGCTGTTGTTTCATTTCCAGGGAAGATTTGCATGACCGTATTCAACATTCCAAGACTTAAGAATTGAATTTTCCTGGTGGGGGGGCGTTGAGAGGTCTAATAATTGGTAAAGGGGCGTTGGTATAGAAAAGGTTGAGAACCACTGGTCTAATGACATCCTCAGGAACACTGAAGTAAATAAAGAGTTCGAGACTATATATAGGTCACAAAAATAAATATATATATAATAAATATAGAAATAAAAATTGTGGGAGGAGCATACAAATTTGTAAGAAAACTACCAATTTTAGCACTTTGCCCTTCTTGTTTAAATCCGTTCTGAACAAATTCAACGCAAGATCAAATGGATTGTTTACAACCAATTTTATAGATAATGCCTGAATGATATATAGGTCACAAAAAATATATAAAAATAAATTGAAAAATAAAAATTGTAAGAGGAGCATACAAATTTATAAGGGAAAACTACCAAAGTTTTAACACTCTGCCCTTCTTGTCTAAATCCATTCTGAACGAATTCAAAACAACAGGATCAAGTTAAAAAAGACCTTGGCTCATGTTAAAGTTATTTGTAAGTTGGATAATAGCAGACTCAAGAATATTTCTATTAACAATGTTGCTAGAGTGAAACAAAACTGAAATTGAAAGTGAATTTACAGTCTTTGATGCAAAGCTTAATACCTGCACACATCGTTTTGGAACTTATTAAGCTTTGCATCAAAGACTGTAAATTCACTTTCAATAGCAAGTATGATCAACAGGTTTTTGGGATGGCCATGGGCAACCCCTTGTCGCCCCTCCTCTCCAATATTTATATGGAGTTTTTTGAAATTACTTACATTCCAAGAATCCTGGGGGTTGGCATCCCATGGTTGCGGTAAGTCGACGATATTTTGTGCATCTGGACCATGAATCGTGACCTGGATGACTTCCTCCTTCAGTTAAATGATCAAGTCCCCTCCATTAAGTTTACTTTAGAAGTGGAACAAGTCAACTCAATCCCGTTTTTGGATGTGCGTGTACATAGGGAAAGCCCAGGTTTTAAGTTTAGTATCTATCGGAAAAAAAAAACAATTTGTCCTACGTACACTTTTACTCTGGACATGACACCCCTATTAAGAAGGCCATATTTTCTTCAATGTTTCTCTGCGCTCTTAGGATCGCCATTCGCCAGTCCGGAATACATCGATGCCGAATTGGAAAAAATCAACGGTATTGGAAGTGATCTGTGCTACCCACCTGCGTTTATGGAATCTTGTCTTAACAAGGCAAAACGAACCTTCTATCGTGTGAATAATAACACTCGCACTTTGTCAAAGAATATTTTAGTACTCCCATTTTTCCCGGTCTTTTTAGGCATTGCTAATGTACTTAAACTTTTGGATATTAATGTAGTATTTTCATATGTTAATATTGTGAAAAATATCGTAGTAAAAAATAGCCCTACCAATAATTCAGGCATTATCTATAAAATTGGTTGTAAACGCTGTGATTCCTTTTACATTGGTCAGACGGGAAAAGATTTGCACACGCGTGTAAAACAGCATCAATATTCCGTTAGAACGGGACAGTCGTTCAGTGCCATTTTTGTCCATTTGTCAGAGTTATCCCACTGTGTTGATTTGAATAATGCTTCAGTTTTGTTTCACTCTGGCAACATTGTTAATAGAAATATTCTTGAGTCTGCTATTATCCAACTTACAAATAACTTTACATGGCCCAAGGTCTTTTTGAACTTGATCCTGTTGTTTTGAATTCGTTGAGAACAGATTTAGACAAGAAGGGCAGAGTGTTAAAACTTTGGTAGTTTTCCCTTATAAATTTGTATGCTCCTCTTACAATTTTTATTTTTCAATTTATTTTTATATATATTTTTGTAACCTATATATCATTCAGGCATTATCTATAAAATTGGTTGTAAACAATCCATTTGATCTTGTGTTGAATTCGTTCTGAACGGATTTAGACAAGAAGGGCAAAGTGCTAAAATTGGTAGTTTTCCTTACAAATTTGTATGCTCCTCCCACAATTTTTATTTCTGTATTTATTATATATATACTGTATATATATATATAATATATATATATATATATATAATATATATATATATATATATATATTTCAACTGCAAAGAACACGCAGTATAAATAACGTAAAGAACGACGCTTGTATAGGAGAACATTCCGCGCAAGATGAGAAGAGAGAACGAACAAATGAAAAAATGAGGTGTATATACATATATTTTTTTTTTGTGACCTATATATAGTCTCGAACTCTTTATTTACTTCAGTGTTCCTGAGGATGTCATTAGACGAAAGCGCTTTGCACCATTCTGTGTTTCCTTTCCTTCGTGGTTTTATTCATCATAATATATATGTTAGGGGAAACCCACTAGTTATTTAATGTTACTGTACGTTAATTATTAATAACATGATAACATGCTGATAATAAAAAAGCATCCTTTTAGATCCGCAAATTACTTAAACCCCCTTTACTCCATTAGAATATGAAACAACGTGTAGCTTGATGCAAAGAGGGACGTGGGTACAAAAGAAGAATTAGACAAAATGTAGGGATTTTTGCTTAAGGATCACTTACTGACTTAAGAGAAAAGAACCACTCTCGGATCTTTTCCTTTATAGCACCCCCAATTTCTGACACCCTTGACGATTGGTTAGGTTAAGTCGTAGTATTCTCGTTAGTTTTAACAAAAATATAACAATGGAAGGTGCTATTTTTATTACTGTTTTACGGTGTTCTTTAATAGCACCCCATTGTTATATTTTCGTTAAAACTAACCAAACTGTCACGATTTAACCCAACCAATCGTCAAGGGCATACAGAAATTGTGGGTGCTTAAAAGAAATGATCCCCACTATCTTCGCTCTCTCCCTCACCAGCTTATTTCATCGAAGATTTGTTCAAATTTACTTTGATTGTCAATGATTATAAATAACCTGAAAAATGAAACTTTAGGAATAAATCTGTATTTCCTACCCCGAAATAATTGTTTACCGAGTGGAACAAAGATATACGTGGAAGGGGTGAACGGGACCAGATTTCCGGACCGGAAAGCAGAAGACGATCGCCCCCAAAGAAATAGTCTTCATTATCATCATATATTATACCTTTTTCAACATATACCTTATGATGATGGTTTCGAACGACGGCTCAGGATTAACCTGCGGTCGACCCCTCGGCAGCAACCCTCCTCATTTACGGGATTTGGTGTAGGAGAAAATTGGTTTCCACTCTCCTCCTGCCCTCGTAGCTAACTACATATGGCTGGCCAGAGACTTTGCGCAAGAACCTGTTCAGCTCGTTCTTGAAAATATTCAGGTTAGTGTGCTAGAGGTTCGTCAGTTCTTTGGGCAGGACATTAAAGTTAGGGACCTCGTATTCTGAAGGTATTTTTCATACTCGTTTTCATGGACTTTGTCCCACTGCAGCAGGGATAATACAAAATCTGCTTCTTCTCTTATTCCAGAATATTTCTATTTCATTTCTAAAGTTAGGGGCACAACCCTCGAGTATTTTCCATATATATATTACTGTGCACAATTCGCGTCTTCTTTCCAGAGAGTAGTTTCAGGGATTGTAGTCAAGACCAGTAGTTCATCTTTGCTTCTATGTTTACAATGCCTCGTATTCTGCATGGGACTGTGATTACTGAACAAAACTCAATTATTGGCATGACTAGATATTTCCATAATTTTAGCATGATAGTGCTTTTCTGCTGTGGAAGCTCCTCCATATAATTCCCATTACTTTTCTAGCTGTTGTAATTATAATGTTATAGTTCTCTCTGAATTCTGCATCCGTTGATATTATTACTCCAAGATCGCTGACTTGTGGATTTGGTGTTATCTGTTTGGTTTGCAGAGTTTTGTATCCTTTATTTTGTTATTACCATATTTTAAAAGTTGAAATAATCAATCTTTGAAATAATCAAATCTTGTCTTTCATCCACCCAAATAATATTTCAATGTCATTTTGTAATTTTTCTCTGTCACTTTCGTTTGATATTTCTTTGCATATCTTTGTATCATCCGCGAAACATGATGCGATACTGTCATTAATATGTGCATCAATGTCTGTAATCATTATTATAAACAGCAAGGGAGCTAATATTGTACTTGTGGGACAGAGATCACGACTTCTGAGACTTCAGATTTGGCTCCATTTACTTCACTCTTTGTATTCTTTGAGTCAGAAGATTAAATATCCATCTTCCTAGCTTTCCAGTAATTCCAATAATTCCAGTAATTCCAGTAATTCCTGTATTTTTTTTTATAATCCCGTGGCCACATTTATCGAAGGCTTTAACAAAGTCAGTATAATTATATCTACAGTATGTTTTGTATTCCACATAATATTTCTTGTATTGTCTGTTGCTGGTCTAATAAATGTGATACGCATAATCTTCCAGTCCTGAAGCCATGTTGGTTCGGATTGAATAACTGCTTTTCTTGTAAGTAGCAAGCAATTTCTAATTACGCCTTCGAAGCACTTTATGAGATGAGAGGTGAGAGCTACTGCCGATAGTTCTTAGGCATTGCTCTCTTACTTTGTTTGAATAAGGGTACAATGTTCGCATTCTTTAATGAAGGTGGAATTTGACTTGTGTCGAGTGATTTTCTACATAGTATGCATAAAAGCTTGTCAGTACTGTTTTTCTATTTCTTCAGAAACGTGTCAATCCATGTGTCTGGCCCTGGTACTGAATTTTCTCGTATTTATGATAGAGCCATAATTATGTCTCCTTCCAAGAACTCTAAATCCATTAGTAGATTCGTGTCCGAACTTGTTCTTGGCTGGTTTATATGTATGTCAAAGAATTCATCTGGATTTTCTACTTTTTTCTCAGACTTAGGGGTGCTAAACACAGAGTTGAATTGTTTCTTAAGCTGTTCGCTCATTTTTCCTGGCTCATTTGTGCATTCGGTCGCCCACCTTTTAATGGACCAATACTCTCTTTCCACTGCATTTTTCTTCAAGCAAACGTGTAGAAGTATTTTATGATTATTTTTTTGTTTTCTGCTATCTTCTTTTCCTCCCCGTTTGTCTTGTGGATAAATATTTGTTATAGGTTCATTACACACACATCCAGAGCCATATTTACACAAAACCGTTTTGTGATATTCGCATATGGTACGTCTTATAGATTACTTATGAGTCTTGTGGTATTCAACTTCTTTCCTTTGTTCTAGTAACATTTCTTCTCTGCTTAGAAGTTTTTTAACTTTTGGTGTGCTTTCGTTTATATTCGTGGTGCTTCTATTTTGTACAGGAGGTATTTCTTCGACTGAGGTTACTTCTGCACCTCCCTCTTTTGAGCGTTCTGTCGTTTCGCGTCTTTCTGTCGGTGAACTTGCAATCGTTTCTTTCACTGCAACATTCTCCATTCCCGTTTGTACTACTTGCTTGTGGTTTTCTATGTACCTGACGTACACGAAGCCATAAATAGCAAAGATTATGTTATTTGTCCTACTTATCACTTTCCTGTCCTTCTTTCTTAAGTTTATGCACTCGTAATGCTGAAATGTATTGCATAGAATGTATTTTAAGCCAGTGATCTGGTCTGCTTTATTTCACATTTGCAGAGCTGGTACACGGCGTATTCCATTAAACATAATCCATGTCTATTCAGCTGTGTGGATTTACAGTAACTTACACATGTTTTCGTATTTGTTTGTCATAGCTTTGGCGTACTTTCTTTCTTCGCTTTCTTTTCGGCTTTATTAGTTTCGTCTGAGACATTTGATCCGAGTCTTATGACCTTTTTCCTCCTGTGTGTACAGAATTTCAGTGAAGCTCCGTATTCCGCTTAAATTATCTTCAATTTGTTATTTTACTTTGTGGACCCTGTATAGCACTAGCCTTCGCTTAATAAATTATTTTCACGTATTTACTGATACTTTATGGACACAGTGATATAGATATAATTAACCGCCGATTTGATAATCACTAGTTGTTTTGATGTTTAATAGAATAATAGCATTTTTCCAATAACTGAAAAGCGTTTGGTCGGGGCCGAGTTTAATTCCGGACCTTGACCCAGATCTGAAATCAATCACTAAAGTGGACCCAGATCCAGACCAGAACCTGAAAATGATGGACTTGCCAGCCGGGTCCTCACGCCATAAACCTAAGCTGTAATTGCTAAATTGCTAATTATATTTTCCATGGCTGTAAATCACTTTTTTGAAGCTATAACAGTCAAATTTAGATTTGGCAATACGGTAGTGACAGGTGGCACTCCTACAGTGACGCAGTCTAGCCTCAAACTGTTCTTCGAGGCCAGGCTATGTTTAGTGATGGGGCCGACCCAGACCTGGGTTAAACATTCCCCGAAAGGATCGGACCCAAAACTGACTATTAGGTCAGACCCAGACATGAACCCAGATGTGACAGTAGAGTGAAAAAGAGACTCAGACCAGGACCAGATCGTGATGGACCTGCCAGCCTTGATATATACACTTATAACAGTTTATTTCTTTATGCCAGAATTCAGAATTTGATAGGAGTTATTGAGTGATTCTTTTATGTGTTTGAAAAAGGAAAAGCTGAAGCCCTTTTTTTTATGAAATCTGATGTCCACTTTATCCATTTTATTAGAGACCCTTTTTCATAAAAAATTCCTATGATATCGTGCGCTTGTGTTAATTGCTTTATAATGAATGTAGTCCTCACACTCATACAAGTACACTCATAAACACTAAGGCGTGTATGTATTCGTATACACATACACATGCGTACAATATCTACAAATGAGAGAGAGAGAGAGAGAGAGAGAGAGAGAGAGAGAGAGAGAGAGAGAGAGCATCAGCATATGAACAGTGCTGTGCAACAAACACTTACTGTAAATGCAAAATAAGGATTTAAAAGAATCAAACACCTTCAAAATATGGAAATATGGCTGGAAAAAATGGTTTGAAATTTTATCGTTTAAAATTAGGTTTTTTACTTATATTTTATCTTATTACATATTTTATTTAATTAGCATGAGGTTGCTTCATACACACACACACACACACACACACACACACACACACACACCAATATGCCCTATATGTTTGTAAGTTGGCCTCTTTATTTTATTTAATTTGGCCCTTAGGCTTTAGGCTTTACTGGGCTCCCAGATTAATTGAAGATAAAACATCAGTTCATAGGTAATTATGATTAAGTAATATATAAATCATGGATAACAAGTATTAAACAATTTAGAATACATAAACGAAAGAATATTTGAAAATTAGAAATGAATTTTGTAATACAGTCTACAGGGTGTCCCAAAAGTGTTAATCTATTTCTTGTAAGGAGTGAACAAGAAATATATTAGGACTTTTGGGACACCTGTATATTAAGTCTTAACGGTCATTATTATAGATATGATACAAATATAGTACAAGTAGTACAATAATGCACATTTAATCCATAATTTTTATCAGTATTCCATTATTTAAAAGATTTCAACGTGTTTTTAAACGAATTTATTCAGAAATATTTTTTATATCAATACATAAATCATTCCACAGTTTCAGTCCAAGGAAACTGGATGATTTTTGGGGGTTGAATACAGTCTATATTGAGGAATAACAAACATTAATTCACTGTTTTTCAAACTTTTTCTCGAGCTCTAATGGAAGAAAAACACTTATTAGCGCGACCCAAAACAATAATATCTTCTGACTAGTGTTTTTATCAAAGTTTTTATCACAGTTAGGTAGACCAGCCATGAGTGGATCCTAGGGTCTTTGTTGGTCTGAAACATTATAATATTATAACATTCGACGCCTTTCCAAATGAAAATGAGGAGATTCGTTTGACGAACCAGTTTCAAATAATTATCTTGCATTAATTTCAAATAACTTTGTACAAAGAATTTTCTACAGCTAGTGAACCAGTGATTAATATTTCGCGGCCCGTACTTTGAAAAACATTGAATTGATCTACTCCTAGCCTGGTATGAGTAAATTTCTTGATGAGTTCTCTTTTGTAATAAGTAAAATGAATCTCGCTAATTATGCCTAAAAAGCTTCCATGCTCGCAACGGCATATTCAGATTAGAATACTGTGACTAGGCATAATTAGCGAGTTAATATAAAAAGCTTCCATGCTCGCAACGGCATATTCAGATTAGAATACTGTGACTATATTATCTCTCTAATTATGCCTAAAAAGCTTCCATGCTCGCAACGGCATATTCAGATTAGAATACTGTGACTATATTAATGTCATATCAAATATCTAAACTGTGCAGAAAAATATTGAAAAATATCGTAAAACTTTACGTAATTTTTATTTATTTTCTGAATAGAGGATTTTGTTTGATTTTGTTTTATTTATGCAATGTAAGTTAATGATTTTGTTCACACATTTGTAAGAGAAAATAAAATAGTTTTTTGATCAAGAAAATCAGAATCAGTTAACAACTTTATTGTTCGTTTTTTGGATGACAAAGATAATGCTCAAAGCGATAGACAAATATAAATAGATATACGAGTAGATAGATGAAATTAGAGAAAATGAAGGAATTCGTAAGTTTTGTAATTTTAATAAGAAAAGAGTTAAATTTCAGGTTGACGAAATTGTTTGGTTGGTGTTGAATGTGAGTTTGTCTCTAACTAATCCTTTGAGCAAAAGAAATAACATTAATCTGATTTATTCATCCATATTTGAAAATGAAGAAAGACGAAAGACATTTCAGTATGAATCACGCCTGTGCCAGAGTGGCTTTCGGAAATGAGATTCTCTTCCAATCTCGAGTCCTCTCTCACTCGGTTTTACGACTCTCAAGAGGAACTTTTTGATCGAAATCTATATATCAACTAAACCCCTCAATACTACACCTCCCCAGCGGGAGTCTCTCACATTTCTCCCTGTTCCACTTATTCACGACGGTAAATGGAATAATGGAATGTCTTCTACACATTTATTATATTCTTGGCTTTTAAATATTATTGTAAAAATTAACCCACAAATCTACATAATCACTGTGCCATTGAATGTAGTCTGTGGTTTAGAAAGGTGAACAAAAACAAAGATTAATAATTACACAACAATATATAAAAAATATACAGTGAGTAGATTATGACTAAGTGTCATTCTAGTTCCACAGTATCACATAAGTCATGCACATCACTTCACCCACTAATTTTCGTCTGCAGTCATTTAAAATGTCAAATAATCACAATATATATATATATATGAGGAAAATATGCAACGCAGGACAATGCGTTCCCGTTTGGCATAGACCATGTCCCAAGGACGTAAACAAGATTTAAAATGTGGAATACCAGGAAAGCTTACAAAAACAAAATCGTATTTCAAAATGTCAACATTCGATGTTATGAAGGGTGATATTTTTCTAATTCCGACGCAGGTTCATTCATTTAATATTTAAATTAAAATGATACAATAAGTTTGCTTAATATTTTCACTGAAAGTGACTAACCTAACTTAGCGTAACCTAAACGAGTCTTATGCGACCACACCTGACCTAATTCAAATGAACTTAACATGGTTTAAATTGATCTGCAGAAGGTCAGACAGTTCGACTTTGTACATGTTCAAAATTTTTGGTGTAAACTTTATGCAGGTCAACTTTATGCAGGTCAACATTCTTCAAGTCGACATTATTCAGATCAACTTTTTCCTGGACTCCACCATGAAATTCATAATGGAATAAAAATCAACTGCAAATATATGCTGTGGTAACAGAAATCCTGTACTTCACTGTAATTACAAGAACATAAATGTAATGTTGAAGTTATTTAACCTTCGTGTTTAGGCTGTTTAAATATGAAATAAACCAGCGGTTTCTAAAGTAGGCTCCGCTGCAAGCTGCGTTTAAAGCTACAGTTACGGAAACTGGGTTTCTGAACAATTACGAGGGAAGAACAGACGAATGAATCTTTTATAATCATTTTAATAAACAGGGTAACAAGCTTCAGTTATAATCTAAATCTTCATTCGAGGGCTGGGGACTTCCAGAATGTCAATGGAATCTAGTCGGAGGGAACAAATATAGTGTCGACTCAAAGGGTCCTTAACCTGAAAAATTTGGGAACCACAGCAGACAGCCAAAGTGTATTTTTTCGAGACTGTTCCAAAAAAACTAATTAGTCATAAAAAATGTAATGATGGGGGTTGTTTAACCTCCTTCACAATATCTAAGGCCATATGACGGAGGGGACATACAGCTTCACGTGGGATTCGGACCACGGGTTGCTACATAGTCTGGACGCAGAGGATGATCTCCCATCCAACTACTATCCAACCAAATGTCGCTTAACTTCGCTAATCAACGGGAAGTGGTGTTACGATATTGGCTACGACGTATCCCTAATGAATAATGAAAAGTGAAACACATTTCATGTATGACTTTTCAGAGTTCTAATCATTGTAATGCTTTTATCCCTTCGTGATGGGGTAACAAGAGGGTCCTTACATTAACCCTCTTGCACCGAACGTTTTTTGGAGGGTTAAGTCTAAATGCGTGTATGTGAAACGATACTATTCGACCCATTCGGCGGTAGAGGGTTAAGTGAGGCTAGTGCCAGTGGCTCAGTGGGTAACACCATTTCCCTATAAGCGAAGTGAAACTACTGATTTCGGGGATTCTACCCAATGATGCTAGCTAATAACAATGTATGAGTTAGCGTAATAGACCTCATTCGTTTGGCCTGAGGGCTGTGCCACTGTCAGGCCCTTCAGACAGATTACTATTGCATTAATTGAGAATAATTATAATAAACACTTAATTAATCTAAAGCCTTTTCTTGTCACCTCTTAAACTAAAGCAAGATAAATAATGACCATGTCGTAATTTCAGGGTGCTAAGTTTAATCACACATTGCTTGCAAGGCACAGAAAATGGACCTATTTACAAAGTCATAAACGGAAACCGAGTACTGTTAAATCTTTGCATACAAAGAGGGAAACAACATAAATACAGAATCTTTACACAAAATTTCAAGCCAGATATAAGTAAAATAAATTGTAAAGATTAAACAGACTAGACACTTAACTAAGGACAACAAAGGTAAGTTGGATGCTCTTGGTCTTATAAGATGGAAGCCTCAAGAAAACAGGTCCATTTTCTACTAAACCAACTCCAGAGGCAAGGCGACGATCCTGACCTTCGTGCAGCGAGGGATCACTGCACGTAATGTTTTCAAAGGTTCTTAAAGGTATAATCAAAGAACAATATTATTCACAAAGGAAAATAATGAGGTTATCTAAAGAGAACGAAGAAGGAGTCTCTCCGCATTTGAGACTCGAACATTTTGGCATTTTTACTGAATAACTTACGAAATCTTCAAAATACAAAAAAATTATTCAGAATTCGATGTAGATTGCAACCTGACTACTTGCGTACATAAAATTATGAATGATGAGTGCAGGATATGAGTCAGAATCTCTCTCTCTCTCTCTCTCTCTCTCTCTCTCTCTCTCTCTCTCTCTTGTATAAAGGTTCATTCTATACACTTTTATCGAATAAATTTGGCTATATAGCTACTCTGAAGTCAAATTAAATTAGTTTGTTTCCGATATGCAAATTGGAAATTTCGTATTTAAAAATACGTGATCATATTAGAGAAATTTAACCGAATTTTGATTTTTTAGTTGTATTCATTAACATTACCTATTTGTCATTCGGAGGACAGCCGTTGCCGTGATGCACTTTCCTATCAATGGATGAAGCACAAATTTAGTTTGACTTTTATTAGACTACGTTAAAATGCAATACACTCTCTCTATCTCGCTAATTTAACTTCCGAAATTCAGCTGAACAAGATTAGTTTACGGGATTTTTCTTTTGAAAGATCAACAAACAGTAAATAACTAAGTTGGAGTGTGTGTATATATATATATATATATATATACAATACGCAATTTCTGTTCTTCTGTCTGTCCGGCGTTTTTTTCGGAAACCGCTCAACGTTTGGCACTCATCCTTACACCATTGGAAAGGTCTCTGTTCTGTGAGAATCCTAAGGATAATTATTTTTTCGTTCACACACGCGTGCGTGCATGCGCATGCGCATCTTTTAAACGAGGCTAGATAGAGAAAAAGTTCATGGAAAAATAAAATGTTTCTTTTGGTCTGTTTAGACGGTGGGTGGTGCGGGGCATGTGGGAAACTCCAACCCGTTATTTTTTGGCGGGGAGGGGGTGTGGGTTGTATGGGGATGGTGTGGAAGGTGTAAGGGTTGTATGCGGCATGTGAAAAACTCCAACCCGTCATTCTTTGGCGGGTCCCGTCAACTGAAATTTGAAGGTGCATGAACTACATACAAAAATGCACTTGGCTTCGCGAGTATATGTTTTATTGTTAAATGATGAAACAGCTCTTTTAGTTTCATGTAAAAAACTCTCGCAACAATATCTGGCTTATGTCCTAGTCTTTGATACTTCAATGCTTTCAGCGATTTCTGTTCATATTGGATTGCGAGTAAACGTAATAAATAGATCCGGCTTCCCGAATTTTCTTACAATTGCCATAGCGTCTTAATAATTCTGTTGCAGTGCTCTCGGGCTGCCTCGATAAAGCTATTAATTTGATTGCAGATATTTTGTATTTATATTCCCAAGCCTGTTTTTATACATGGACAGCTTTATGTAGCTTTTTCTAGAGTGAGAAGCTTTGAGTCTGTTGTTGTTGTTGTTGTTGTTTAGCCAATCAGCCGACCCTGATTGAGCAAGCAGGCGGCACGCAGGTAACCGATCGCCCTCTCCGGAGTGGACCAGAGGTTCAGCGCACTAGTGATGTTGGGTTGTGTTCTATGTTGTGCTAGAGCGGTACAGTCTGTTATAATGTGTTCAATTGTTTGTGGTGTGTCTTGGCATAGGTGGCAGGTGTCGTCTGTGTTGTTGTCTAGTCTGTGTTTATATGTCCGTAAGTTGGGGTGATGTCCACATCGGAATCGTGCTAAGTTAACTCGATCCGATCTGCTCAGGCTGATCTCTGACCTGTTAATGGGTGGCGGCTTCGCACCTAGGACCGCATTCGGACCGAGTCGTGTCAGTGCTTTGTGGGTTAGGTGGTGTGTATGTGTTTTCTGTACTGTGTGATGTCTGTGGGGCGTGGTATGGAATGGAGTATTTGGTTATAAAGTCTCTCTGGTGTTACCTTAATGGTGCGAGGTGTTGGTGCATGATTGTACATGTAGTGGCAAGGGTGTTGTGGGTTAGTTGTCGCTGCTGCCATGAATTGTGTTCCCTCATGTCTAAATGTTCCCTAACTTTCAGTATTTTTGTTTCTGTGTGCAGGTGTTCTATATGTGTTGTTTGAGTCTGTTAAAGTCTTTGGTGAAAGAATGGCTAGAAATCCTGTATTTAAAGAAGTAATGTTGCAATAAAGATACTAATTTGACCGCAAATATTTTGCGGGCCTCTGCTCGTATGTATAAATTACTTTAGTTGGGTTTGAACAACTGTCCAGGACGATTTGCGTTCGACCCTCTACAGCAGTGGTGGCCAACCGCGGCGCATTGCGCCAAAGGTGGCGCATCAAGTACTTTGAAGTGGCGCATCGAGGTCTAGTATGAATTGTGCTAAATTTTCACTTCTAACACTAAATATTAAAAATCAAAGATTTAAGCAGTTAAGATGTAGTTAACTAAAAATTAAGGTAAATATTTTTCACATTATATTTCTATTTAAGGTAAATATTATATTATATTTTTATTTTTACTTACAAGTTATTAGTAATTTTTTCAAAAAATTTTTTTGGCGCATCCGAATTAAACCTAACCTGAGGAATTTAATGAAGGAGAGAGTTGCTTTCTACTCTCATTGTGCCTGATCTCAGACAACTACGCATGGCTGGTTAGGGACTTTACAGAAGAACCCGAAGAGTTATTTTTTGTAGGTATTTAGGTGGTGTGCTAGAGGTTAGAGTATTTTCAATCATTGTTTACATGGGCTCCTGTACCACCGCAGCAGCGATAATACAGAAACTACCTGCTCCGTCAGTCCATTGTGTGTTTTTTATTAATTTCTAAAGTATGGGACATATTCCTCGAGTACTTTCCACGTGGATATTAATGTGTATCGGTCACGTCTTCTTTCCAAGAGTGACAAGGATTGTAGTCAAGACCAGTAGTCTGAGAGGTTAGAGTATTTTCAATCATTGTTTACATGGGCTCCTGTACCACCGCAGCAGCGATAATACAGAAACTACCTGCTCCGTCAGTCCATTGTGTGTTTTTTATTAATTTCTAAAGTATGGGACATATTCCTCGAGTACTTTCCACGTGGATATTAATGTGTATCGGTCACGTCTTCTTTCCAAGAGTGACAAGGATTGTAGTCAAGACCAGTAGTCTTCATCTTTCGTTCATCTATCTTAGATGTAAAAGCCCTTTGTATGGCTTCTATGATTGCAATGTCTCATTTTTGTATGGGCTTGTGAGTACTGAGCAGTACTTAATTATTGGTAGGACTAAATATTTACATACTTTAGGCATGATTCTCGCTTTTTTGATCTGGAAGTTCCTCCAGATAATTCCTTTTAATTATTTTTCTAACTGTTGTAAAACTGAGGCCAAAATTAATGAGAAGCATCGATCCTTTGTTTATCGCGTAGGCATTAGCTCTGCTAGAAATTTTTAATGTATCGCTTGTACGATAGACAATCACTATAGAATGAATAGTTTTTCGTATTATACTACGGGTGTCAGGAAATGATTGCCCTCCCCCCTGTAGAGCAAAAACTAGAAGAGATAGATAAAAACCGGCGAGACCACTTGAAAGAGCGTTAAAATCTGAATAAAAACCATTATATTCTATTCCTGTGATTTTAATTCTTACCATTTTTTTCCCCACAGAAACCATGGCATCATCTATTTTGAACGATTCAGAGAAAAAGCGAGTTCTTGATCGTATTCGAGCTGTCACATTTCGTGAAGCAAAGGAAGCTGGTGCAACTTTCATAACTCGACACTGGGTGGCTGAGAGATTAAAAAGATCAGAAGACTTTGTCAAAAGGAATTGGAATAAGAATCCTGAAGATTGTGAAACAGAATTTCGAGGAGGAAGACCGGAGAAATTATCTCAAGAATCGAAAGACATTGTGCTTGCTGCATCACGGCGCCGAAAGAAGAGCTGCTCTGAGGTAGCGAAAGAGATACTTATCCGTCGTGGTAAGATAGTCAATCGGCAACTTGTGCATCAATTTCGAGTTCGCCAAGGCTTGAGTGCTTGGCATGAAATAGCTAAGCCACGGAAGAGTGATCTTAATATTGAAGATCGGCTATGGTTTTGTGATTATCTTGAGGAATGGACGGAAGACGATTTCCTTCACTTGGTTGTCAGCGATGAATTCTTCGTTTATGTCTCCAGAAAGCCAAATTTTCAGAATGATCGGGTTTGGGCAACAACTCCTGATGAAGTCGCAGACGACCAGAAGTATCGAGAAATAGTAAAAAATCCAGCATGTGTGGGTGTTTTCATTATGTTCTCTATTCGGAAGCTCATCTGGGTTATCAAACCAAGAGGAACCAGTTGGGATGGGCCTTATTTTCGAAATGTAATTTTAACCCAAAATGTAATTCGTTTTTGAAAGACCCCGAGTGTGTTTTGGATGTTGAACAGGCAACCTTTCTTCACGACAAAGCCCCCTGTATGAAAGCACTTGCGACTCAACAACTGCTTAAGGACAATAACATTGATTTTTTTGGAAATAATGAATGGCCTGGCAATTCTCCCGATCTTAATGTCTGTGAACATGTCGGAGCCATCATGAAGGATCGGGTGGAGTCCTTAATGCTGGAACAACCCATTCAGAATCGGTATTCAACAGAAATTATGACTGCAAAGATCAACGAAGTCCTTGAAGAAATGAGTCATGATACCGATCTCTTTGAGACACTTCTGGGATCATACCCTCGTCGATTAATGGCCGTCAGAGCTGCAAATGGGGCAACACCCGATATTAAAACAAGTGTTTTTTATTCAAAATTAAACGCTCTTTCGCGTGGTTTTGTCTGTTTTTTTCTATTCCTTTCAGTTTCTTCTGTACAGGGGGGGGGCAATCATTTCCTGACACCCTTTATATAAAGTTTAATGCGTAAAGCGATTTAATCCTAGATAATGGAATCCTTTTTTGCCGGAATGCCAAAGTATCGTCCAAATGTTATTCAAAAATAATTATTTAACAGAAATATATATTTTTTTTAGTGTAACTCTTTATTGAAAGAAACTGGAAAAAGTCAGTTTTGAAGATTGTTAATATAATAAAGTTTGTCTAATGTCTCTGAGCAAATTGTTTACAATATGGAAAAATGTGAAGCGTGAAAACTAATTGTTTCTTCGCTCAAAGTGAAATGAAAAAAGTGTATACACACATATGATGAGGCGTCGCGTGGCACAATGGCGAATCAACGAACGGGTGAAAATTACGTTTTTTATAACTTTAAACGCTTCTGTTTTATCATTTAATTATTCACTCATTCAATGTTCGTAAAATTACTTACAAAATTTTAAAAAACAACATCGAATTACATCTATTTTAATAAAGTTACGAGTCTTTTACAAAATTTAAAGCGGTTTTCCTCAAAACTTTGTTTTGGCTCATTCGTCACTGTGTCGCGCGACGCCTCATATATAAGGTACGGAAGAGAGAAGAATATTTAACTTTTTTACTTTTTGTGAGCACACTCCATCGAACGATGGACGAGAAAAGAAAAAGAAAACCGGAAAAACTCCGGTCCAACCTCCTTGCTGGTAGCAATACAACCGAAAAAGTACTATTCACGTATTTTGTAGGACTTCATTTTGATAAGACTAGTCTTAGTTTTTATATAAATTTATTTTCTTCCTTTTAATGTCGTTTATTAACTATTTCTGCGTTTAATACTTTTGAAATAAAAGCTTTCCTGTCGCATATTAGGTGCAGTTGTAATGATATGCTCAACAGCACCTTCAAACTGATCTCACGTTCACCACACCCGAGATTTAATTAAATTAGGTTGTTGAAAATATATGAATACCATTGGTAATCTTGAATGAAGGAAAAAACAGAATGAAGAGGGTGTTTTTTGTGTACATTAGGGCTTCTGGAGGAGTAACAACGTATGTAATAGTCAGCCATAAAAAGTAAAGGCGCACGAAAGATATTTTCAAATAATAAGAATTTTTTCATGATGTAGATAAAATTTTCAGTATATTTCCCACTCAAAGTATGCGTTCCCATTTCATTTTTTGCCCAAACGCGAGAAATTCGCGAGTAAGAATCTTAAAGGAGGCAATTCTCAAACCAGTCAATTCCCATTCCCACTGTAGGATTTATCACTTTAAGAGAGGTTTTTCTAGAAAATATCACTCGGGCCGCTACTGCGATACGATGCCTTTTTACTTTCTACCAAATCAGAAAACTCTTCTCAAATTTGGAATTGTCAGTGACTGAGAATCATTTTATCTGTAACAGTAGAAATAGCAGGCGCTGGTGAAATTTTCGTTAGTGTTTGCTGGTAATTATGGTAGTTACAGAATTATGTTATCAACCCCATGGATTCAAATATTCGTAATCATTCACGTGAAGACGACCACCCTATAAAATCTGATAATTTCAAAATTCTTAGTAAGGCAGAGAGATGGGGTTTTAGTTCTTGTAGACAATATTCATATTTAAATTCAAACCAAACTTAAATTATTAAACCCTCTTTCGCATTTCAAATATATTTATGTAAACAACCAACTAACCCTTAATTAATACATCAATAAACAACACTAACTTCCGTCCGCTATATAAACATAAAGGAAAAACTTCGGTCGGAAGCTCGTCCGGGAGATACATACATTTTGGCTACTCGGAGGTGAAAGACTTCAACTCCAACAAAAAGGAAATATTATACTTTAAACAACAGAACAAGAATTAAAACTGATTTTTTTTTCGAAATGATGTCGATAAATACAGGGCTATTCAAAAGATTCACCTGATTTCAAATGAGAATATTTTTTAATGTTACAAATACAGAGTGATTTGTGATACATCAACCAAAAGAAAAACTGTCCAAATTTTGTATCTCACCTCATAAATGCTCTCTGGTGTATGCCCAGTTGATGCACGGTTGATAGGTACGGAAGTATTCTCAGTTGAAATCGGATGAATCATTTTAAATAGCCCTGTACTATTTTATTTGGGTTTTAGTTTAAGAAATTTCTAATGGTCTTTGTAAGTAGTGGCATAAGAGTAGCTCATTTAGTCAAGTCAAACAAATAAAGCTTTCAAAATTTGTTCCGTTTTGCAAAATGTGTTTGCCTGATCTCTGTTTATTTTTTTCCTATTTTTCTTTTTTCTTACATGATTCTCTCTCTCTCTCTCTCTGTATATATATATATATATACACACACACTCGTATATATATTTCACTGAAAGCCTCGTATTCGGCACCTGATGCGGCAGCACCACTGGGTCTTCAGTCGGCTATGCCGACTCAGCTGCTTCATTATACTCTGTAGGATAACACTGATGAGCTGACACTCAGAAAGGCAGTGCCTATTAGTTAAAAATGACATTTTCAATTCCTTAAAAATTTCTATTAATTTTGGCTTTTGTCGAAAATGTTATAGTTCGCAACGAAAAATCTCTTCCTTTCGCAAATTCTGTCATCGACTTATTCTTTTAGGGGGCAGGCGGAAACCCTTTTGTTGAAAATTTTTGCTTTCGACGAAAGTTTATCAACGTCTCAAGAATTTGTCCTCTGTCTCTCTGAAAAGGTCACACCACGGCCATAAACGATTCCCCATTTGCCAGTAAATATTTGTAATAGTCAATCACGATCGTAGAAAATTAAAAAATTGTCCATTTTTAATATTTAAGAATTTATTACAAATTGTTTTATTACTTTAAAGCGAACATTTTTTGGTACATTTCCAAATTTACGGCGATTTATAATATTTGATTTTGATAAAGTATTTTAATACATTTAATTTCTTACTATTTTAAATTTATTATATTTTTTTTATAACAAATTCGGAATTTGTTAAACTCGTAAAATTTGTTAATTCGTAATCGAAAAATTCGCGCTGTTTCAATTAATGAATTTCCTCGAACTGATTTTAATATAAACAGGGTGACGCAAAAGTTTCAGGAGTCAGAGAAATCAGAGACAATGGATCTTTTCCGTTCTATGGCCTCGACTATTTTTAAATAAATTTACTTTTTTAATTAAAAGATTTATAATTTATAATTTAGATTTTTTAGTTAAAAAAATTTATAATTTATGCAATGATGACCCTTTGACTGCTGACTTTTGTGCCACCCAATAGTCAGGCGTCAAAGGATCATTATTGCATAAATTATTAATTATAAGTAATAAATTATAAATTTTTTAATTGAAAAAGTAATTTTTATTTAAAAATAGTGGAGGCCATAGAAAGGAAGAAAAGATCCATTCTCTCTGGCTTCTTTATCTCCTTACTTTTGCGCCACCCTGTATATATATCTTTCCTTTTAACCTTTCAAAGATTCCGTGCGATGATTCCTTATTTCACGAAGGTCAAGCTTGTCGGCCCTCCTCTCAAATATATGTACAGTATATATAATATATATATATATATATATATATATATATATATATATATATATACTGTACATATATTTGAGAGGAGGGCCGACAAGCTTGACCTTCGTGAAATTAGGAATCATCGCATGGAATCTTTGAAAGGTTAAAAGGAAAGATATATATATATATATATATATATATATATATATATATATATATATATATATATATATATACACACTCTTAACGTTTCTTCTTATTAAGCTCAGAAAGCGTTCTGCATAAATCGTCCGACATAGAATTGGGTACAGAAGACGTGTAGCAAGACAGAATCCATTGCCCTAAATCTCCAAATAGGGCAATAGTAAGCTACGATTTTTTACGAATTACGTCGAACTTTGAAAATAAGACGTCGTTTTTCTGGTATGGCCTACTTTTGGACCTTTTCCAGTTTGTGTACCATTTTTCATATAATTTATTTTTGATTGGTCATACAACCGCCGTCGATTATAACAACTTTTTAAGAGAGGTAAGTTCTTGATAACCTAACCTAACGTAACCTAACGTAACCTAACCTAACCTAACCTTCTGTTTTACTCTATGCTGTGCCTAACAGAAGCAAAGAAACACTAGAAAGTTGCATAAAAGCCAACATTGTAGAAAACGGTACATAAACTGGAAAACGTCCCTACTTTTTTGAGGTTAGGTTACCCCAGATAAGGTTAGGTTAACTCAGGTTAACTTAATCTAGCGTACAGTAACTTAACCTCAGTAAAGTAGTTAACCCTTTAACGCCGAACGTTTTTGTAGGGTTAAGTCTAAATATGTGTATTTGAATCGGTACGTATTTGAACCAGTCGTCGTTAGAGGGTTAATATAAGAAATACTACGTTATTTACGAAGTTTGACTTAAATGGTAAAAAACATGGCTTACTATTGGCGTTACTTATGGATTTATTCATATATTTACACAAATGCTAGAGCAACTTGGGCATTTATATGTATATATATGTAGTGGACAACTGAGACGTTTGCAATCATCTTTGCAACTTTCAGCAGCATGCCATCAACAATGCGATATATCTCATCAAATCAAACTCGACAAAGATGACGTCATACCAAACGCTCAAAAGATGACGTCACATCACCAGAGATCACTGAAGGCGGGACCTCGTTGCCTTGCCCGACGCCTCCACCTCATCATTCGTGCAAGGCCCCCATTAGCCCTTTAATATCACTCAATTAACTTTATATGTATAAAGAATCTATCAATCTGTCGCGCGTTATTAATTGTCATATTGTAAGCATCACTTCAAGTGTACACATTATCAGTATTTACAATGTAAACAATCAACAATTTAAATAATTCGAATCAATTTATTTTGTATAAAAATAAACGGAAGAAAACTGAATCTATCAATCAACCTAATTAATAACTTAATTAATAACATTATTTGATCTGCAAAGATCTGGTGACCTCAGCCTAAGCATTTATCATTAACAATCAATCATTATCAATCAATTAACCATTATCATCTTTATTATTATAGTGCTAAAAACATTACACTATATATATATATATATATATATATATATATATATATATATATATATATATATATATATATATATATACAGTATATATATACCATATGTCCCACAAAAAAGTACACCCAACTTTAGATTGTACTAACTCCTCCAAAAATTGAGATATTTTGGATCTGTTTGTTTGATTTAATATAGCAAATTATTCTTTGTTAACGTTCAAATTTATTCATGTTTAAACGATTTAGTGTTTAAGCATCTGCTTTTAACTGAAGGGTACAGCAAAATGGGTTGCGCGGAATGATCATTTCTCCCAGCCAGATAGCTCCTCTTGCTTTAACCAATGTGCTACTTTTTACGTCGAAGGATATTGCAAATATTTTTTTTAAATAATTCGAACTTTTGTATCTAAGATACGAGTCATACATATAAATGAAGAATCTGAATTACTAAATTTATAAATAACTTTGAAACCATTATCATGCAGTTTACACGAAGGCAGCGCGTTCTCATGGTCACAACTTATCTGCAAACTAAAAGCTTAAAACAAGTTCAGAATACCTTCGAACTGCAATTTCCCGATAGAGCTTCTCCAACTAAACATACAATTTTGAAGAATGTTCGGAATACAAAGAAGAAGGAACGGTCCTCAATTTGAACAAAGGACGTTCAGGCCATCCGAAGACGGCAAGAACAGACGAGAACATTCAGCATGTTCGGCATTTATTAGAGAGACATCCAAAAGTGTCCACCAGGCGAAATGGTACAGAACTCTCACGCATGTCATTTCATCGAATAGTTCGTGAGGATTTGAATTTGTACCCATACAGAATGGAAATTCGACATCAACTCATTGAAGGAGATCTACCTCGCCGCCTAAGATTTGCCCAGTGGTTTCTTGAAAAACCAGAAAGATTCACGGAACAATTAGTGGTTGGAGATGAGGCGGCCTTTTTTATGAATGTTCTAGTAAACAGACAAATCTGCCGCCAGTATGCACCAAAAAATCATCCACCTGACAATCATATCTACGAAAAGAATAACTAGACAAAAACTGTCTCTCTGGGTAGGACTGTGCGGTAATGGAGCGGTAATTGGCCCGGTCTTTTACGATGGTAATTTAAATGGTGAAGCTTACCTAGAAATGACAGACCGAGAAATCCTTCCACAAATACGTATTACTTATGGAAACTGATTTAATCGTATTTGGTGGGTGCAAGACGGTGCTCCTGCTCACAGGAGAGTTATTGTGAAGGAACGCTTGCAGGAAGTCTTCCACCAAAGAGTAATTGCTACAGGCCATGACATTGAATGGCCTCGCAGAAGCCCTGACTTGACCCCGTGTGATTACTTTTTATGGGGTCATTTGAAAAATAGAGTATTTGCATCATAACCTATCAATTTAGATGATTTGAGGACTCGCATCACAGCTGAAATCAACTTGTTAAAAGACAATCCAGATCTTATCAAAAGAGTGATGGGGAAGATGAGAGCTCGACTCCAGATTTGTATCGATAGGAATGGCGGTTATGTTGAAAGAAAACGAAACTAAGCATAACTTTTGCAATAAGGAATAAAGAAAAATCTGCTTTGTATCTTATTAAAATTATGTTAAAGTATCTATTATTATGTATTTGTCTTTTCATTACATCGATAGCACACACATTATTTTTTCATTGACCAATTTTGTGCAATCCATTTTGTTGTACCCTTCAGTTAAAAGCAGATGCTTAAACACTAAATCGTTTAAACATGAATAAATTTGAACGTTAACAAAGAATAATTTGCTATATTAAATCAAACAAACAGATCCAAAATATCTCAATTTTTGGAGGAGTTAGTACAATCTAAAGTTGGGTGTACTTTTTTGTGGGACATATGGTATATATATATATGTATATATATATATATATATATATATATATATATATATTCCTAAATTGCCAAATTCCTCCTACATTTTCGTCGGTGGTGATTGACATTAAATTCGCTCCTACAGGTGATGTTTTTTATTTTTTCATATGGCGTTAAGGTATTGGGGAGGGGAAGGCGTTTCATCACAAAGTTTAGAGAATTCGCTTTTTTACCTTATAAAACGATTATTTTTTCGAATTTCACACTCGCGGTAAGTTTTAAATAAAAATTTTTAATCAAATTACTACTGCTTCAGGTTACCTTAGGTTTTTACGTACCCACCTTTTTTTTGGGGGGGGGGGGTAGGTTACGTTAGGTTAACCTAAGTTAATGCAGCGGTCGCCCGCCATCGGCTGTGACATCTCACACTGTGCAACGTGCTAACAGCATCATTCGATCAAATCGGCGTGTCACATACAAGGAGCTATCACTGGAGCTAGGAATTAGTGAAGAAAGTGTGAATACGATAATTCAGCAACTGGGATACTCAAAAGTGTGTTCACGGTTTGTTCCTCGCCAACTGACTGAAAATCACAAAGCCCAAAGAAAATAAATTGCTTCTGAGTCGTTGGTTCGATAGGAAACAGAAGGGGATGACTTCCTTTCACGAATTATGACTGGGGATGAGACTTGGGTACACCACTTTGAACCTGAAACAAAACGCCAATCCATGGTGTGGCATCACGCAGACTCCCGACGCAAGAAAAAGTTCGAAATGGCTCCCTTTGCAGGAAAGGTTATGGCCACCATCTTGTGGGACATGAAAGGGGTGATTGTGGTGGACATTATAAAGAAAGGACAAACAATCAACTTAGAGGCATATATTGCTACCCTACAGAGTTCGAGAGACGTATAAAGCGAGTTCAATCGGAGAGAAAACTGGAACACGTTCTTCTTTTGCACGATAACGCAACACCACACAACAGTTTGCAAACAAGAGAGGCCATCACAAAAATGCGCTTGACTGTGTTACCGCACCCTCCATACAGCCCGGATCTGACACCTTCAGATTTCCATTTGTTTGGGCCAATGAAGGATGCTATTCGTGGAAGAAAGTTTCACAGTGACGATGAGGTTGTTGAGGAAGTTTAAGAGGTGGCTCCAGGGGAACCCAGCAGACTTTTACCAGCAAGGAATAAAGGCCCTTGTTTCGAGGTGGAGAAGCTGTAGAAAAGGATGGAGGCTATGTGAAAAAAAAAAACTTGTAAAAAAGGTATGTAACTACTTGTGTACAAAATTTCTGGAACTTACAAAGAAACTTGGAAAGAAAAAAGAAAAGTGGGGCAAAATATATTGAATGGCCTTCGTGTGTGTATATATATATATATAATATATATATATATATATATATATATATATATATATATATATAAGGTCATCCCCCTAAGTAATGTCGTTTATTTACTTTTATTTTCAAATGAAAATAAAACTACATCACAGTAAATTTTAATTAATTTTCTTTTACTTTCTATGACTCTCTGCCACCTCTCTCCAAGCATTTCAATTCCATGTTGATAAAATTCCTTCGGTTTAGAAGCAAAACACTCGGAGAGGACAATGTTGATAGCCTCGAAACTTTTAAGTTTTTTCCCGTCAAGATAGTTTTGAAGACTTCTGAATAGGTAGTAATCTGATGGTGCAAGGTCTGGTGAATACGGAGGATGTGGAATTTTTTCCCAACCAAGCTGTTAAATTTTGGCAGTGATGATTCGAGCAGTATGAGTACGCGCGTTGTCCTGTTGAAACACGACACCTGTACGATTGGCCAAAGAAGGACGTTATGTTTGCAATGCAGCGCGAAACCTTCCTGGGGTGCAGCTGTCCTCTTGGCTGTGGTGTAGCAGATTTCCGAGCACTAACCCACTGCCGATGGTGCTTAACATTGTGATAAAGCACCCATTTTTCAACAGTTGTCTGGTGACAACGTATGGGGAACCCACTTTCCAAGTTTCGACACTTTTCCCAGTCATTGCATGTGGCGATGAACTGTGGAACCGGTCGAATTTAGTCGCTGGGCAAGTTCTTTAACAGTTACAGCAAGATTTTCTTCAAGTGTAGCTATCAGAAGGTCATCATTGAACTCAACAGGTCGGCCCAAGCGCTCTTCATCAGTTAAGCTATAGTCACCAGACCTAAACTTCTGGAACCATCGCTCACATTTCCTTACATTTAAAGCTTCCTCCCCATAAATATCCTGAATATTTTTTCTAAACTCATAAAGCATTATATGCCTAATGTGTTCCTTGACACCTCCATCTTATCCGTAAGGGTGAAATAAACGAAGATTGTTAACGCGATGAACCTTCACTTAGACTGAGAAGTAATATATCTAAACACATCAAAATTCGAGTTTTCCACAAAATATACACAGAAACATGTACAAACACGACGTGAGTTTAGCAATGCAAAAAACGATATTACTTTTGGGATGACCTGATATATATATAGTACTGCATGCGCCTGGGTGGTACCACGTAGTGGTTAACATCGCTGACTACGAATCCATCGGCCCCGGGATTCAGACCCGGTGACGGCAGGCGGCGCGCAGCAAAACCCAGCTGTTCATCCTTCCACAAAATAAAGAAATTGGTTGGTAGATAAAGGAGTACTCTGGGTAGCCAAGTGGTTAAGACGCTGGGCTACTGGTGGGGCGTGGTTCGGATTCCACGTTAAACTGTAGGGCTAAGGTGGAGTGACAAGCTTGACCTTCGTCAAAACTAAGGTAACGAAGTACATATTAGTAAAAATAAGTAAATTTAATTAGTGTAAAACTATTTTTTCCTGTCTTTCTTTTGAGGATTAAAACGCCATTAAGCGATTAAAAACACTAATGGTTCCCTTGGAAGATTAAAAGGATTAAAATGGATAAAAAAAATTATTTTTCAGTGCTACCCCTCACCGCCCCTCAGTAACAGTGCCACCTCCTAACATCCCCGTCAGTGCCAGTGCCACCCCTCACCTCCAATATTTATTTGATAGTTCTGTTTTTATGTTTTGTGGTAATATTCATATAAAATGACTGTCAGGTTCAGTAAAAGCTCATTAGAACACGTTCATTTATAGACATGCTATAATTGCCTGTTCGTTTCATTTATCAGGTCTAAATTATGAGTGGAAAATATAAATGGTATTAACTGCATATTGTACGCAATTTAATATGGTTGAGAGATGAAATCGTTGGCGTGAATTAGAAATAGTTATGACCCAAGAATAGATCCTTGTGGGACCCCACTAGTTAGCATCGCCTTGTCGAATAAATTATCTTTTAATCTGATGATTGATGATGATTTTTCAGGTACGATTTGAACCAATGAAGATTATTTCCTAGTATTCATTGTATGTGAAGTTTACGCCACAAAATTTCATTCAAAAGTGTATCAAGTGCTTTTGAAAAATCGAAGAACACCAAAGCAGTGGGTTTTAGCTGTTTCGATTCTCATGCATATTTTCTGATGGCATGTTTATGGCATCTTCCTTTATATATAACTATCTCTAAACCTAGGCCCTGTGTTAGTTAAAATATCGTATTTGTTTAAGAATTTAGCAAGTTTATCGTATACAATTTTTTTAAATAACTTAAAATTGGCAATATGAAAATGGGACTATAACTACTGTAGATGAAGTATTTGGGTTACCTGAGGTAAATACCTAGTGTTACTGATTCATTCATTAGTTTACTGAACGGTATTGCAATTTCATCCAATACTAATCTGTATATGAAGAGCTGATTTCCAAAAGGCGCTAAGTCCATAAAACCAGTTTCTAAGATATTGACACATTTTATATTTTTTTACTATAGTCTGTCCTTAAAGTAGTTTTTTCACATTAATGTTGGGAGTGAATGCCATTAAGTAAAAAAAGATGTCTGAATAAAATCTAGTATACATGGTTAATTTGTAAATACATTTTTTGTTTGTAATTGGTGGTGGACTTAACGCCTTTTGGAACACAATCAAAGACATGTTGTCCAAAAAACTTCTGGATTACACCGAAACAAGCACAATAAAACAGCCGTACAAAACCAGTATTATTTATTTCAATATCTCTACCAGTTCAATCAATCATATCAAATTATATCAAGCCAAAATGTCATTCTGACGATGAGCCACACACCACTGTTGAAGCCCATGCCATTGTCATGCATGTGTTGGACTCAGTATGCAGAGTGTTCACCACGCATCCTCATTATCTCTCACTGTAGATGTGGGTACATACAATTATACTAACACTGTAGATTATAGAGGGCGCTGTTGGTGAATTTTTGGATTTAGACCCTTTTGAAAACAAAATGAATTGGACTTTGCACCTTTTGGAAACAAGCCATATTATTATGTCCGTTATAAAAGGGATACAATACCTTTTGAAACTAATGGATAACACACCTTCATGCACGTATGTATGAACTGTTTTTAGTGGTACAAACTCAACTTTGTCCAAAAATAGACTTAGCAACTTTTAGAAATGAGCTCTTCATATGTTTAATGGGCTCGTTTTGACGTGAAACTCTTTATTTTCCAGATTTTTTATTGCTGAAGAGATAGCGTTAGGTAGTATTGAGAAAAAAGAAAAAAGATTGAGTAGGTTCCGGCATCTACTGTTGGCAATGAGTATCGATACAGTATTTGGAATCGAGGTTGCTGTTTTGGAGCAGATATTTGCAAAGAAGTTGTTTGATAAATTGACTAATATCCCCGAGATCACTATAAGAATGGATCTTTTCGGTTTGACGGCCTGTAATATTTTTTAACATTACTTGTTTTTTATTGTCCAGTTTTAAATGAGGATTTCAAAAATAATATTCACGTTTTAGAGAAACAAATAGTGAGGCAGTTATACATTTTAGTTTAGAGAATATCATATACGCTTTAAGATTCCAAAATTCTTGAAAGTTTTAGGTCAACTGTACGCTCATGAAGATTGGTTAGGTTAAGTCATGATATTTTAGTTTGTTTTGACAGTAAACTAACGAAAATATCATGACTTAACCTAACCAATCGTCAAGGGCGTACAGTTGACCGAACCGAGCATTCTGTTAACCTAACTGGGCATTCAGTTAACCTAACCAGTTGGTAGAGTCTCGAATTTGACGGTCCTGTAGCCATGACTCGTTTTTTTCCGCCTGCCGTCAAACCAAAAAGATCTCAATACGGTGTAAAAATATATATTTTAAATTTATTAAATTGCTTATAACTGCCTCACTATTTGTTTCTCTAAAACATGAATGTTAATTTAGAAATCCTCGACTAAAACTGGACAATAAAAAACAATTAATGTTAAAAAATATTACAGGCCGTTAAACCGAAAAGATCCATAAGAATTTCCGCCTTGTGTGAAGTAGGACAAAGGATTTGTTTTCACCTTTTGTGTATTAATCCTTTAGCATTCTTTTAGGATGGAATTTTTTGTTTATCAACTTATAAACGACAGTGATTTGCTTTCGCTCTTTTAACGGTTGCCTTTAGTCTGTTGCAATAGTTTTTATGTGTCTGTTCGGTGATAATATCAGTTTTACATATAATTTAAAAAGAATATGTTTGCGTTAAATATTCACAGTGAGTGTCGGGGTGATCCATTGATTGTTGCATATCGTTTTAGAGATTAGTTTAGATTTAACAGGAATATTCAACAATAATAGTTAATATGATCTTATCATGTGACAAAAGAAAGTTTATTTTTTATTGTTTGATCACTTTTAGGGTGATATTTTTAAAAAGTTGCTTTTAATTCAACACTTAAGAAAACTGGCCCCCAAAAAGCGTCGCATCACTTATATATATATATATATATATATATATACACACACACACACGAGTGTGTACAATGTACATATGACTATGTATACTCGTATACATATTAATTGCTCCATTCACAGTTTAAGCGAGAGTATGAATAGTTAAACATATTTTAACATCCAGCATCATTCCATCCATAAGCCGGATCTTTTCCAAATGGACGACCCCACGGGATTCAGCTGAAAATTTGTATATTAATAAATTTTTATATGCTAATAACGAAAATGACATTATTTTCCTGGAGAAATATACGCAACATACGAAAGAAATTGCATTTATATGCGCATTAGTTTGCATGGCGCATGACCGTTATGTAGTTTACACCGCTCATGACGCCCGGATACGAGGTTGCTGTGTGACCCCCTGTTAATTGAATGCCCGGTTAGGTCAAGTGAATAGCCGGTTAGGTCAACTGTACGCTCTTGACAACTGATCAGCAGGCTAAGTAGTGATATTTTCGTTAAAACTAACGAAAATATCACGACTTAACCTAACCAATCGTCAAGGGCGTACAGTTGACCTAACCGGGCATTCAACTGACCTAACCTGGCATTCAATTGACCTAATCTGGCACTCAATTGACCTAACCGGGCATTCAATTGACCGGGGGCAACTCGCAAGTAGATAGATCACAGCACTGCATTATCATATGCTCACCCTACAACAATAATATATATTCAGACTAAACTAGGTCTAAGCAGGCAACAAATAAACATTAATAACAACAACAAAAATTACTGTTTATGCGAGCTCGTATGGAGAAAAATGTATGCAAATGAAGATTTATTTATTAAAATATTATTAAATATTGCAAATTTTAATAAATAAAGGATATTATCTGCGTTTTATTTTGTAAAACCCACTACATAACACTACATAATTTAGATAACGGTCGTGTGCCATGCAAACTAGTACGCATATAAATGCAATTTTTTTCGTATGTCGCTCGTATTTCTCCAGGAAAATAATGTCATTTTCGTTATTAGAATATAAAAATTTATTAATATACAAATTTTCAGCTAAATCCCATGGGGTCGTCCATTTGGAAAAGAACTCATAAGCCCATTTCAGGGTACGGGCAGCTCGCAGCAGCATTGCCAAACGAATCTGGAGTCAAAATACTGGCGAGGCTTCCGTATATATATATATATACCTTTCAACTTTTCACATGTTCTGTACGATGATTCTTCACTTCACGAAAGTCAAGCTTGTCGCCCCTCCTCTTATATATATATATATATATATATATATATATATATATATATATTTTTTTTTTTTTTTTCCGTAAGTCGATAACTCCTTAATAGACTCTCCTAAATCGGCACTGAAACGCATAAAGAAATATATTATCTTCTTGCATTATCAGTTAGAGATAGAATAGTTTCCTTGTGCAAAAGAAATTTTGTCTTTGTAATCCAAAAATAATGGAATTTAATTTGCATGACGGAACAATAGAGAGTTTTTTTTATAGTAATTTATATTCTTTCTTTTATAATATACTAAAGTCAGTCTGACATCTTAAGAGCAAGATATTTACCATGACGAAATAAATGCCTCACCATCCAGCCAAAAGAAAGGAGAGTGAATAATCTTTAATTCTATTCACAGTAGAGAGAATCTGTCTTATTAAATTGAGACTATCATTCTTAGCTAGTCGTACGCCCTAGGTCTTGCGTGCTAAAACCATGTACATGCGCACATACACGCGCACGTAATATATATTATGAAGAGAGAGAGAGAGAGAGAGAGAGAGAGAGAGAGAGAGAGAGAGAGAGAGAGAGAGAGATATTCATTACTTGGGAATCGAAGCTCAGCCACGAACAGAAAATCAAAGATTTACTGGAACAGTTCATCCTTCGTTTAAAACAAATGCAAATAAAAACTTTATTAATATTGCAAAGATGAGCATTTTCTACAATGAGGTCAAACATTCAAAGCTAAAATCCTAATCTCAAAATTAGTTTCAAATTACCTTCCAGAAAGAGAAAGTGACCTGACTTTTGTATGAATACATAAGATTCCATAAGAAAAATAAAACCACACAACCAAGTAAAAGTAAGAAACCCTGAATATCACAGTATAAAAATCGAAGTATCACAAAGTATCACAGTAAGAGTGTTGAGGTATAAACGAAATAACGTGAAATTGAAATTGAAGAAACGAAACCCCAATGGTTAGTTGGTAGTTCACTTTACGTCCTTCGTCCAGTAGAGGGCGCTGAAACGGACGGTAACACCACTAACCGGGTAAAATAAGCTCCATTTAAAGGAGAATTGGGTGAGACGAGTATATTACTTGCAGGGGGTCGTCACTGCGTGGCCCCCCCACCCTAATCCCCAAATTTCTCAGACTGGCTCGGGACTGTCTATGGCAGGGTTAATATCGAATAAATTGGTTGGTTGGTTGATGAAATTTGCAGAGGTTGAGGTTCTGGCTAATTCAAACTCGTTTAATGTAAATTGGTACAAATGAGTGAGACTAAAGAAGAATTTTTTTTCTATTACACTTTGGAGCCTTTTTGAAAAATGGCATACTTCTTTCTTACGATCTCATCTTATTATTAAAGATAGAGAGTCTCCCTCGCACCACCATAATACTTCGGTTATGGGAGTTCATCTTTTAAATGAACAAACCTTCGAGGCTACGAGAAACGCAGATGGGGCGTCTGTTAACCGTCACTCGAGATGCTTCCAATTAGCCTCGCCCAATATCTCAATTCTCGAGTCTCGAAATGTTATTTCATTTAAGCAGTAAAGAATAAACATAACATACACGAACCTCATTTTCCCACCACGTCGGGGTGATATGAGTGTGTACCAAGGATCACCTGAGCCAGAGCAGAAATATAATAAGTCGCCGGCTCAACCCCACCCAGTGCCAGTGGCTGTGAACAAACCAGAGGCTCATCGCCCAGAGACCACCACCGTAACCAGTGAGTTAACCGAACGTCCATCTGAGCGGTAATTGTATATAGTTTTGTATTTTTCTATTTTAAAAATTTCACTGGTATTTGCTATTTGTTGATATTGTCTCTAATTATTTTTGAAATGGCTTTCAACGAAAATATTAATTGCCCTGATATCAATCACTTTAGTTCATTTTCAAACCGTTCTACAACCATCGTACAATATATTAATCATTCTAAATCCGAACAAAGTCACTTTGACTCAATTTTAAGTGATTGTCCAGATTCAAATCTTGGTGAGTTTAATGACTTGATCCTACTAAAAAAAATTGTAATTAAAAAAATTTCAGTAATAGACCTAAATATTTGTATCCCGATTACTTAAAAGCCTTTTTGAAAGCCTCTACGATTATATTTACTGTTATATTTCTCACTGAAACTTGGTTAAATAATAATATTAGAAACCTGTATAATATAGAAAATTACAATGCATACCATGGTGTAAGGGATGATATGGTTCGGGAAGGGGAGGGGTATTTCTATCTTGTATATATGACTTACGAATGTAGCAAACTATTTTCTGATCGATGAAAGAAAGCCACCCCCAGCTTTCTTTAGTTAGCTTTATAAGGATAACTAACGAAAATATAACGACCTAACCTAACCAATCGTCAAGGGCGTACAGTTGACCTAATGATTGGTTAGGTTAGGTCGTGATATTTTCGTTAGTTAGCTTTATAAAGCTAACTAAAGAAGGCTGGGGGTGGCTTTCTTTCATTGATCCCTATTTTCTTTATGTACTACTGAAATAGAAAACCGAATTGTTTACAAAAGAGACAAAAATAACTGAATTAATTCTATCTTAATCATACTATCACTAGGCCTATTCGTGTCTTCAACTATGGTAATCGAATAACGGAATCTACGATTGATAATATATTTGTAAACTGTAATACCCTTGTAAATTCTGGGGTTATAATTACAGTCAAGAAGACAATCTCCGTTCAAGTTTGAGTGTACGGAGAATCGCTAATGACGTCAGTATTAAAAGAGTTCAATGCATCAAACTACAAAGAAAGACCTTGGTCTAAAAACATTTAAGCACTTTTAAGTGCACTGCATATCTGAACAGTCCAAAGTAAAACTTGTACAATGTTCCCGTCGACTGCTTCGCTGTTTTAAACCAATAATGAGAAACTGATACGATGAGAAATAAGAAAACCAACGACGTGTCTATATTTTGGTTTACATGTGAAAAGATTTCACTATTGAACAGTCTCGAAATAAGCAAAACGACAGTGTGTATGCTAGTGTAAGAAAAAGCAAGATATTCCAAAATGCAGGCTCTTTCGAAAGAGACATCACTTCAGTTAGTCCATGATGGTTTCTGTTGATGTTTCTTGTCTAGGAAAAGCATTTACTGTTTTCGTCGATAAAGGTGTGAAAATTAATTCAAATCATTACTGTGACGATATCTTGAGTAATTTGTTTCGTGAAACTGAAAATTACGGTGAGAAACTGAGAATTATGTTTTTCATCAAGACAGCGCCCCATCTCATCAGCCCTGGCACACAATTGCATACGTGCAAGAAATGTTCCGATTTCATCGCCCAAGAAGATTGGCCACCAATTGGATTTAGTTCAGATTTAAATTCAGTTGACTATTTCGTATAGGAGCGTTTGGTGTACAAAGTTTACAGATAAAATATGCAAGATTGCAATCAATTCAAGATGCATTTTAATAACATAAAATAAACTCGATCATGACACTATTTCTACAGCAGTTCGTCAGTGGCGCACAAGGCTATATATAAATGGTCATCATTCATCATTACTACTATAATTTAGCAAATGTGTGTCTGTCTGTCTTTCTGTCCCCAGAAAAAACTTTTACGTTTCTGAACAGAATTCGACGAAATTTCGTTTGGTGATGGAGGTGATGAGTAATGAGCGAAAATATTGTGACCACAACCAACCCCCACCAGTTACGGGTCCAAAGGCCCCAGTACCGCGATAAAACTATAGAAAAGAACGCAGCCATGAAAATCTTGAGCTTCACATTGTGTCAAGATTTGTAAAGCTTAAGATTTTCATGACAATAGTTTTATTGATCAAGTAAAACTATAGAAAAGAACGCAGTCATGAAAATCTTGAGCTTCACATTGCCGCCCGTAATAATAATAATAAAAAAAGAAAATTTGTTGCCACAGTTTTCAAAGACCCCAGCACCGCGGTCTAGCGGGTATGCTATGTAACGGATTATAATTCTACATATCGGCATATTTACCTGAAAAAAAACCCGTCTGTAAGACGGGAGGGTATGCTAGTCATATCATAATTCACCGCATGTCCGTCTGTCCGTCTGTCTGTCTGTCTCCTTTTCAGGTTCAAACGGTTAAATCGATTTTCATGAAACTTGGTGACAACACCCTCTGGGGTCCCTGGAGAGTTTTTAGCAACTTTTTTTCAGATAGGTTGTTTTCCACAAAATTTTTATCCAATTTATCCCCACAAAATTTAATGCTAAAACACGAAGCACTTAAATTTCAATATTTTGGCCCATTGGTCTTGGGATGTGAAACTCAAAATTTTGATGGTTGCTTTCTTTCGTGAACTTGTTGATCTGGTCGCTTTTCTGACTATTAGAAAAATATAAAATTTTATAGAAGCGTGGACTGGTGGCCTTCCCTGTCATTAAATCAACAAGTAAACAAAGTCCCAATACGCTTCTAGTTTCATACACTTTCGTGGAATGAAGAAAATCGAGTGTGTGAATAAATTTACAAAAGAATGTAGCCATCAAAATTTTTAGCTACGCATCGGAAGTCATGATAGATAAAAAAAAATGTGCAAGTTGTATTTGAAATTTAACTGCCTCGTGAGCTTCAAGTAAAATTTGTGAAGTTGCATATAAAACTGAAGTGGTTCGTGAGCTAATTCTGAATGTTAAATTCTAACTCGCTTAAATTATTCTTAAAATAATTTTCATTACATTTTATTGTTGACTATTGTGAGTCAAAAATATTTGAGAATGTTCTGGAAACTTAATCAGACGAAGAATCTTAGAGATTGAATATGACAAAAAAAGGAAGCCATCACTTGGTAGAACTACAGTAAATATGTATTGCCCGAAAGGTAATAACAGCCTTTCAGCAGGAACAAGTAAAAATATTCTTCCCGTAGAGCAGCGGGTTATTTTGCTAGTTGATAACAATGGAGGACGCACTGAACACGTGCCGCGTTAATGTTTTATTCAATTTGATTTTGTTCATTGTAAACGTCTTTAATGTTTAGAGCTAAATTTCTAATTACCATCCTTCTCAACTTCATTTTTTAACAACTATCGTTCATCAACGCGCTGGTGGCAAACTTCTGAAATCTGTGCAGCGGGCTGTCTACGGTTGGCTAGACTGACAGTCGACGGCCTGCTGCGTGGCACGGTCAGAGTGCCGATCGGCTCCCGGGGCCGAACCTATACCAGCGTGCTATTTTTTTCATTTACGGGGAGCAATTGTGTGCCGGACGTACTCCCCGGACTACTCTTACTCTCCGGCGACATTAACACTAATCCAGGCCCCACTACAACTTACACATGTCACCATACACAAAGACATAGACACAATAGGACCATGAGACACATACAGAAGCAAAATATTAACATATTACAGTACAACAGAGATGGCCTCACAAACAAAATCATGCAGCTTAGGGAATTCGTACTCGAATAAAACATTCGCATAGCACTTATACAAGAAACAAAACTAAAACGCACACACAAAACACCCACCATCCCTAACTTCACGGCGATCCGTCAAGATTGTACTCGGGGTCACGGGGGTGGACTCATCACTTACATACGTAAAAGCATTAGCTACACTGATGCTACCCAAAACATTACAAACACAATCCAGGCAGATAACAAGATAGAAATACAGGCAGTTAACATAAAAACACGCGCAAAACAACACCATACTCATCAACATTTACATCCCACCAGATAGTTCACTTCAGGTGCCAGCCAATTACAATCCACAGTTACACAATCTGGCCTCTCTCACTACTGTCATCTTAGGAGGAGACTTCAACGCTAAAGACACTAGTTGGTACCTGCACAACCAAAACAACACTAGAGGCGCCAACATAGCCACACAACTAAACAGCCTCTTCATTCTTAACAACACAGAAAAACATACACAAATACCACATCAAGCAGGATACTCAAACTCCTCCTCAGATATAACGTTCTGTTCCCCCTCACTAGCAACACATACACACTGGAGAACAGAAAAACAACTGTCATCAGACCACCTGCCCATCATCATTATAACACGTTCTACAATCTGCCCCAACAGCCTTAGGCACACTTACAGAAATTACAAGAAAGCTGATTGGGAACAGTTCAAAATACAGACTGAGGAACAATTCACAACATTAAACAGCACCCATCATAAACATCAATACAACACTCAAGACATCCAATCAAATCATCAATAATGCAAACAAATACATACCCAAGGGCAACATTAGGAAATAACACGACTTAACCTAACCAAATGTCAAGGGCATACAGTTGACCTAACCGGGCATACAGTTGACCTAACCGGGCAAATGATCTTGTACGAAATGACCAAGGTGGAATTTCAGCCATTTCGCGTAATGGCTGAAGATTTTAGTAATTTCACGAAATGATCAAGTGAAACAGCCATTTCGCGAAATGACTAAAAGTTTCAGCCATTACGCGAAATGGCTGGTTACACGCTTTGACTGTAATATATATATATATATATATATATATATATATATACACACACACACACACACACACACACACACACACCTTTTTGCATAAATTCCCTCCACCGTACGCGCACACTTTGGTAAGTGAGCATCGTTGGTGAACTTAAATCTTTGAAATTGCTGTCTCTGCCTTTCATAGACTGTCTTTCATTTCGTGCTTTAAAAAGTTTAAATTATGGAAAATTTTCCTTTGTACAACTTTTTAATCACATGAAGAATACTTTACACACGCTATTGTGTGTGTGTGTGTGTGTGTGTGTGTGCGCGCGCGCGTGCGCGTGCGTGATGCAGACTCGCAAGAAAAAAACTAATTCTTTTTTCCTCATGATTGATCTTCGAAGATAAGAAGTCTAAAATTTTTAATTAACTTGCCAGTCTGAATTTTCAGAACTTATGAATTTATCAGCAAAAGCTAATTAACCTTTTTTTGATAAGAAGCTCTACCAACGATGAGACTGTCTATGGAAATGAGATCTCCTTTAAGCGTTACTTTGGCCAATATATTTCTCTGCCATCATAAAGAAAATTGATTAACAAACTGCCCTACCCACTACCAATCCTATTTATACAAAAGTTACATTTTTATTATCCATGAAGGAGGGGGCCAAAGGCGAGTGCCCGCAAAAACGCCCCCTTCCCCTTTCCCCACAAAAGAAGAAGCGAGCCAAATTCAAGGTCCATGGATGACACTTTCCCATTATTCGGTAACAAAGAACATGTATCTTTCTTTCCAACTGTTTAAACAAGCAAGATCCTATATCACATTTACTAATGAGAATAACCGTTCCTAATCTCAAAAATGAACATTTCCGAATAAAACAACGAATTCAAAACAATTTACGGTAAACAACCCACATGGATTCACACACAAACTTCTTCAGTCGTACACATTACATATAACAAATAGAGACATTAAGACAAGGAATATTTCATACGTTTCCTTTTGTGAGTTATTCCATGCTGAAGTAATTGTTTTTCTGTAGAATCTGGTTTTTTTTTTAAATAATATCTCTTCGTCATGTACTGTACAAACATTTATGACTTTCTATACATAAAAATTACCATCCAAATCATAACAAAATTACTGTAAATAATGACATACACTATTTCAAATTCTATTGCACTGATTAACAATTATTTAAGCAAAAGAATAGAACAGAACTGATTATTCTTCTGAAATCACATTAACCACATAATTTTAGATTCATTTTTGTAAATAAGAACTACAACGGAACGTCAGTACCTCCGCCTATATTTGTGACCGTGATCTTTGATGCAAAGAACTGATTCTTGCTCGCGATACATCGTCTTTTGATGATACATATGCGTATGAAGTTTCATCAGTTTATGTTGAGCGGTTCAAAAGTTATGGTGCGGATACGAAAGTGTGACGAACGGACGGACGGACGAACGGAGAGGCGTAATCCAGTATGGCCCTCCAAATTTATTTGTCGAGGACAAAGGTTCTTGTTTTCATCAACTACGGTATATTTACATTTCATTGTAGTAGCTGTTCAACTGCTTATGTTGATAGCTCATGTCGCCAATATAAAATCAGAGTTGATGAATCGTACCAGTCAACTGCTAAACTAACTGACCAATTCTGTCATCAGAGAGCGTGTCTTTACTCCTAACTACTCCTCAACGACCTTTTTGGAAATCAGATTTGCAGGATCTTCGCATTCAAGAATCGTTGTATGTATTCATTGAAAAAACTGTACACTGAATGTTTATTCATTTGCACACACTTACAATAACAAAATGATTTACTATTTTTTGAAGATCATATTCATTTCAAAATGTTGTCACAGAGAAAAAATTCTACTCTTTAAGTATTTTTTAACTTCTGTAAACTTCAATATTTATAATCTAAGTTTGTATCTTAAAAAGGGTATAATAAGTTTGTTTGTTATGTATTATGACTGAAGATGAGATGACACCCTGAAGCCCGAAGCGTTTGATGTGAAATAATTTTAAATAAATATGATCAGAATTCTGGTTCTCCTGTTTACAATTAAACTGATTAAATAATTGATAATGTATTAGAATTAATAGATAGTCGGTACCCTATACTACAAAATGAAAACTCTTAACGGCTTAAGTAAGACATGATTTTGCTTGACGGGGTTGTTTAACCTCCTTCGTAACAGTTAAGGTCATATGACGGAGGGACCTATAGCTTTACGCGGGATCCGAACCACGGATCGCTATATAATCTGGACGCGAAGGACCGTACCCCATCCAACTACTACCCAGATCGACGGGGATTTTTGTTGCATTGGCCACGATGTAGCCCGGGTAAGGCATTAAGATAATCAGGTTTTCAGGATAGAGACGGGCAGAGTTTAGGTGTCACTTATACAATTCTGATAAACTGTAATTCAACCTCACTTACCAATATGGTTCGTTGGCGTCGCCCTACGGTCGTACTTCAGGAGCAAACTGTCAAGCAACTGCAGATCAGTTTGCTTGCTGCAGACACTGCAACGAAAATTTATTTGGAATTAGAAAGTACTTATAACATATATGACATGTAAATACCGAAAAAGGGGTAAGAAAAGGGTACTGAGGAAACTGAAGAAAAAAAGTCATCGTCAGAAAATTAATTTTCGCATTAGACAAAATAATAACAACAACTAAAATATAAAGATGAAAAATGCATCGATGTTAAATGGAGCTTTTTTTCATACCATAAAGCTCAAAGTTTAGAAGAAATGGCAGGACTGATGAATAACTTATATAAATGGATTATCTATTTTGGAATATTTTGCACTGGATTGTATTGAGCTGGGAGGCTTAAGGCATTGTGGTTAGCAACGTTTGCGAAGCGGAGCATCATGGCGGTGTGGCTACGTCGTAACCAATGTCGTTACAGCGCTTCCCGTTGATTAGCGAAGTTAATTAAAGCGACATTGAGTCGGATAATAATTGAATGGGAGACTGTCCTTTGCTTCCTGACTATGTAGCGACCCGTGGTTCCACGTAAAGCTATAGGTCCCCTCGGTCATATGACCCTAGATGTTGCGAAGGAGGTTGAACAAGCCCGTCATTACATCATGACGGTAACTTATACAGAATTCGAAAGATCTGTTATCAAGCAAAGTTAGGGTTTTGCCATATTTTTATAATTAGCCCCTGCATATTAATACAAGACTGGAAAATGTGTCTTTAACTCCACTTATATATATATATATATATATATATATATATATATATATATATACTAAGAAAAATAATAAATAATATATACACCTTGGTTAACCTTGGTTTTGCTTCCGCCCGAATTGTTCATTGTGACGAAGGTCAAGCTTGTCACTCCAACTTAGACCTACAGTTTAACGTGAAATCCGAACCACGCCCAACCAGCAGCCCAGCGTCTTAACCACTAGGCTACCCAGGGTACCCATTTATCTACCAACCAATTTCTTTATTGTGTGGAAGGATGACTAGCTGGGTTTTGTTGCGTGCCGCCTGCCGTCACCGTGTCTCGATCCCGGGACCGATAAATTCACAGTCAGCGACGCTAACTACTACACCACCGAGGCGCATTGGTTATATATATATATATATATATATATATTATATATATATATACAGGCCCTCTCAGAGGTCCAGAGAGGCCCGGGCCACTTCCAGCTTCTGAGGCCCATAGCTAAACCCAATTATTACTTTCACTGCAAACATTATATTCAAACCTGAAAGTTTCTAAATTTGAGGCCCCCTTAATCTTGAGGCCCAGTCCAAATGGCCCTCCTAGCCCCCTTCTGCTAGGCCCTATATAATATATATATATATATATATATATATATATATATATATATATATATACAGGGATATTTAAAATGATTCATCCGATTTCAACTGAGAATACTTCCGTACCTATCAACCGTGCATCAACTGGGCATACACCACATGAAAGAGGAAATCTCCGAGTTTTACAAGATCACCGCGAGAGGGCTCCAAAGTCACGCCGTGGCCTAGCCTAGCAACAAACAGTCAGTGTGAAAATGGCGTCCGCACAGCAGGCGGCGTTTTGTGTGTTGCAGTTTTCGAAGCCCCCTAGGTCGCCGGATCTTACACCGTGCGACTTCTTCCTTTGGGGGTACGTTAAGGATACTGTGTACGTGCCACCGTTGCCCACATCTTTGGATGAGCTCCGAACTCGCATTGTTACTGCCGTAGAGTCAGTGACAACGGACATGCTGGAGCGAGTATGGGAGGAATTCGACTATCGTGTCGACGTTGCTCGTGTAACTAGGGGAAGTCACATAGAGCATTTATGAGGTGAGAGACAAAATTTGGACAGTTTTTCTTTTGGTTGATGTATCACAAATCACTCTGTACTTGTAACATTAAAAAATATTCTCATTTGAAATCAGGTGAATACATTTGAATAGCCCTGTATATATATAAATAATATAAAATAACGCACGGTCGCGACGAAGTATGAAGAAGAAAACCACTCTTAAGGAAGACGTAAATTTTTATTTCTTAACACCAATACAATTCCGGTTCCTCGCGAGCCCTTGTCAATTAACAAGGGCTCGCTTTTTTAACCTCTTTTATTAAAACTTATTAAAGCTGAAACCTCTGCTCCAAATGAGAAGACAGTAGGATATATAATTTATTACCAAACTATTTACAATTAATGTAAATATTTTAATACTGAAGTTGTGTTTCAGCCTTTATTATAAATTAAGATGCCCTTCGCTTTTTTACACATCGTACTTACTGAATATGACTTTAAAAATACACGCATTTGTCAAAGATGATGCCTGGAATTTTGACTGATTTAGAAATTGGTATGTCACAAATATCAAGTTTTACACCGGTTTCTTTGTTGATCATAATGAGGCGTCGTGCGGTACAATGGCGAATCAACCAACGGGAGAAAATTTCGTTTTCTATAATTTTAAACGCTTCTGTTTTATCATTTAATCATTTACTCATTCACTGTTCATAAAATTACTTACAAAATTTTAAAAATACATCGAATTACATCTATTTTAATAAAGTTACGAGTCTTTTACAAACTTTACAGTAAAGCCTCTTTCCTCATTGTGCCCGTGACGCCTCATATACATTATCGTTTTAATCCTATAAAAATGCACTGCGTTTTATTTGGACGTATTTTGAAGCTTGTCATACTGTCCTTTCAAGTTAAATAGATCCGTCTTTGTTGTTCTTATTATTTCATTCACTTCATTCGGTGTGCCTCGGTGAAGATGATGAACATCGTCGGCATAATGTCATCCCTATTACAAAAACACCCTGGTAAGGAAAGTGTGAGTAGAGAACATTGCTAAAGACACAAAAATGGTGATATACCGTTTGCGCCGAAATTTAACTTACACGCGAAATAATTTTGTACCGTTTCCGTTCAGCTGAAATGTACCTCTCAATCGCTCTAAGAGTTTTAGGCTCTATAAATGTACCTGAGAGTTCAACTAACCTAACCCAACCTCACCTAACCTTCCATAATGTAGAGGTAAGAGGATGTCTCTTTTTTGGCCCAAACGAAATGATACAAAATGAATACAATCCGACTCATAAGTTAAATTTTGATGCAAAATTAACCCTTGTCCTCTCCTCTAGGGCCTGGGGTTAAAATTCATTAATATAAAGCCTTTCATAACTTTTGCATGAGTGCTTGCATTGTGCTTTGTTTTTATAATATTCAACGAGCATTTTATTGGTTTATAGACTTATATTTATATTTTACCTAAAATGGAAAAACTTAAAATAGTTATTAAGCAAATACTGTAGTCGAAAGAGCGAAGTTTAATTAAAAGAAAATCTGTTACATATTTAAATTACACACACACACACACACCACACACACACACACAAAACATTCATTTGTTTTTAAAACATTCGACAAATAATTTATTGAAACTCTATTCATTTTCGATGTAAACCGATTTTCAATTTCAGGCATTAAAAAACCTATTAAAAATCATCGTTCATAAACCTTTTTTTTTTTGGCAAATATCTCTCTCTCTCTCTCTCTCTCTCTCTCTCTCTCTCTCTCTCTCTCTCTCTCTATGGGATGACTTTCACAATTAAACACGTGAAATGAATGAATGATGCAAATCCACCAGGAAAAAGAAAAATGATTCCAAGGTCTTTCGTGTATTCAGAAGTCCACCTAGTCAGGGAATGACCTCCCTGACGAGGTGTACTTGTGAATACACGAAAGGCCTTGGATTCATTTTTCTTTTTCCTTGTGGGTTTGCATCATATATATACACACACACACACACACACACCACACACACACACCACACACACACGAGTGTAATTCAATAAGTATCCGCACTTTTTATTTTCACAATTTTATTTTCACATCTGATAGATTATAAACACATCACTTCTCAACATAGTCTCCCTGTTTCTCAATACACTTAGTCCAGCGATCTGCAAACTTCCTAATGCCATCACAAAAGAATGTTTTTGGCTGTGTGCGTAGCCAGTCATGCACCGCCTCCTTCAGGTCATCATCGCCTTGGAATCGTTGACCTCTCAAAGCGTGTTTTAGTGGTCCAAACAGGTAAAAATCCGAAGGTGCCAGGTCTGGACTGTAGGCTGGATGGTCGAGAACTTCAAATTTAAGTTCTTGAAGGTATTTTCTAGTCTGTGCAGCGGTATGAGGGCGCGCATTGTCGTGTAACAGAATAACACCTTCCGACAAGGCGATGATGACCTGAAGGAGGCGGTGCATGACTGGCTACGCACACAGCCAAAAACATTCTTTTGTGATGGCATTAGGAAGCTTGTAGATCGCTGGACTAAGTGTATTGAGAAACAGGGAGACTGTGTTGAGAAGTGATGTGTTTATAATCTATCAGATGTGAAAATAAAATTGTGAAATAAAAAGTGTGTATACTTATTGAATTACCCTCATATATATATATATATATATATATATATATATATATATATATATATACTAGGTGAGGTACCCGGCGTTGCCCGGGTTAATTGAATGCCCGGTTAGGTCAACTGAATGCCCCCAAAATCCCCTCACCCCCCTTTATGCAACTTGGGGGCTAACCCCTCCCCACTACCCTCCCCTCCCCCATTACCCCAACCCTCCCCCATTACGCCATCCCTCTCCCCCACTTACCCCCACCACCACCGTTCCACCATTACTGCCAGGGATAAATTTCACAAAGAGACCAACAGACAAACAGACAGGCTAAACTACAGAAAAGAACGCAGCCGTGAAAATTTTGAGCTTCACATTGTGTCAAGATTTCTGAATCTGATCAGATATCCCCCAAAACCCCCCTGACCAAATAATTGAACTCCCAATTACTGTCGGTTCAATTATTTGGTCAATAAAACTATAGAAAAGAACACAGTCATGAAGATCTTGAGCTTCACATTGCCGCCCGTAATACAAACAGACAAACAGACAGGCTGACCGACTCTGTGTTGACATTCTTCATCCCATAAGAGGTTCCCATGCCAAATTTGATAGTTCTAGGTCAAACGGTTTGCGCTTGCATAAAGGACAGACAGACAGACAGAAAGACAGAAAGGCGAAAATATATAATAGATATATACCACACACACACACACACATATATATATATATATATATATATATATATATATATATATATATATATATTATATATATATATATATATATACACATATATACACAGTATATATGCCTTTAGCCTGCAGACGCTTTCAGAAGGTTCCGAACGACGGTTCAGGGTCGACCTGAAGTCGACCTGAGGTCGATCCCTTTGCAGCATCCTGCCTCATTTGTGGGATTTGATGGAGGAGAGAATTAGTTTCCGCTCTCCTCCTGCCCTCGTAGCCAGCTAGACATAGCTGGTCAGGGACTTTGCACATTAACCTGTCCAACTGGTTCTTGAAATTATTCAGGTAGGTGTAGTGGAGGTTCCTGACTTCTTTTGGCAGATCATTCAAAAGTTTCAAGCCTCATATTCTCAGGTATGTTATATCCTCGCTTTCATGGCCCCCACTAACCCGCAGCTGGGACAGTACAGATTTTACCTCTTCTCGCATTCCAGTGTGTTTCTATTTCATTCCTAAGGTTAGGGAAGCAGCCCTCGAGTATTTTCCATACGTATGTTATTGTGTGCCGCTCGCGTCCTTTTTCCAGGGAGTATAGTTTCAGCGATTATAGTCGAGACCAGTAGTCTTCATCTTTCTTTTCCTCTGTCTAAGCCGTAAAAGTCCTTTGTATGGCTTCTATGTTTGCAATGTCTCATTTTATGTGTGGCCTTGTAAGTATTGAGAAATACTCAGTTATTGGTAAGACTAGACTCTTCTATAAGTTTATCATGATGTTTGTTTTTCCGCTGCGGAAGTTCCTCCAGATAATTCCCATTACTTTTCTAGCTGTTGTGACTTTAACATTATTACTCTAAAATCCCTGACTTGTGGGTTTGGTGTTATCCGTTTGGTTTGCAGTGTTTTGTATCCTTTATTCTATAGCACTTTGTTGTTACCATATCTTAAAGTTGGATATTTTTTTGTTCAACTTCATAATGTTGTCTTCTGTCCATTTGGATAATTTTTCACTGTCATTTTGTAATTTTTCTGTCACCTTCCTTTTGATATATACGGACTGCTCTCTCAAACAGAATAATTTTTAAACGAGAAAATCCTATTACGTTCATATTGATATTTCAATAACAAAATCTATTTTTAAAATGTGAAAATGTTATAATGTTATAATGTTTCAGACCAACAAAGACCCTAGGATCCACTCATGGCTGGTCTACCTAACTGTGTTCGTAATTGTGTATTGTGTATGTCCTCCGTGGTGGCGGAGGGGACCTACAATTTTACGTGGGTTCCGAACCACAAGAACATAAGAAATTTATGTCAAAAACTACCTGTACATTGGCAACGACCAATTTTTACAGAACTAAATAATTATCAATTTAAAACTAATTAATTATCGATTTAAAACTAAAGATACAATCTCTGGATCCAGAGGATCAAGTCATAATATGTTACACTCTATATTTATAACCGACATGCAAATATATCAGATCCAAAGAATCCAGTCAATTTCATTACGGTATCCATCAATACTAGTACCTTGCCAAACAAAAATAAGTCACGGTCCATATCGATTGCGGACCAAGTCAAAATTTACCACCATATACATTACAATATATATACTTAGGAGCAAAAGTGTAGGTGTGGCTGTAAAGACTGTACAGTAATGTAGAAATGTGTGTGCACCCATTTTGGGTCTCCCATTTCAAGGTGTTTGTGGGGCAAGTGAAGATCATGAGTTTTTCAATACCTCACAGTACTGTGGGGGGGCACCGCTCGGCAGAGGAATCTCTTTAAATGGGGTGTGTAAGGACAGAGAGTATCCCCTAACCCAAGATGCTGCCTCCCTATATCCCACAACACTTGTGTTGAGCTGTGGGATTTATCACCACAAAGCCTTAATTTTACTACCTTAAACTATACTCAATCTATCAACATATGCGTCTAATCGATTTTTAAACATGTTTATAGACGTGCTACAAATTACTTCTACCGGCAAACTATTCCAGCTATTTACTATTCTATGCGTAAAAAAGTTTTTCGCAACTGCTGTCTCGAACCTTCTACTTGTCAACTTACACCCGTTATTTCTAGTCCTATTATATTGAGATATTTCGAAAAAGCTATCTCTATCTACGTTATCGAACCCATTCATAATTTTGAAAACCTGGATTAGATCACCCCTGAGCCTCCTAGTCTCGAGTGTAGTCAATTTTAACTCCTTAAGCCTATCCTCGTACGAATTTGACCTAAGAGACGGAATCATCTTAGTTGCTCGTCTTTGAACTCTTTCGATTTTGTCTATATCTTTGCGCATATGCAGATTCCAAAATTGGACCGCGTACTCCAAATGGGGTCTAACTAATGATTTATAAAGAGGAACTATAATATCGCGCGATTTGTGCTCAAAATTTCGAGCTATAAAACCTAACACTTTGTTCGCCTTATTGACCGCTGCTGTACTTTGTTTCGCTACTTTTAAATCACCAGTGACTATAACTCCTAAATTTTTTTCCTGTTCTATGCTTGTTAAATCTTTCCTTGACATACTATTACCGTTACGCGAACCTATATGCAAAATTTTGCACTTATCAACGTTAAATCTCATTTGCCATGTGACTGACCAATGAACGATTTTATTCAGATCTTCCTGGATTTTACCTCTATCTTCGTCATTAATCGCCCTACCACCCAGCTTCGTGTCATCCGCAAACTTTGAAACTGTACTGACTAGGCCGACATCTAAATCGTTAATATATATAAGAAAACGCAAGGGGCCCAATACAGAACCCTGAGGAACGCCACTCGCTACATTAGCCCAACACGACTCCGCTCCATCAACGACCACCCTCTGTTTCCTACCTCGCAACCACTCTTCTAACCAATTTATTACTACACCCCTGATTGTTTCGCCTAAAACCGTGCTGCGTATTTCTAACTTGTTTATGCAATTCTAAGTGTTCGACTGTACGATCCCTAATTATTGATTCCAGTAGCTTACCTACAACAGACGTTAAACTGATTGGCCTATAATTTCCCGCCGCACCTTTATCGCCTTTCTTAAAGATAGGTGTTACGTTTGCTAACTTGAAATTATCTGGTACGCACCCCTCAGAAATAGACGCATTAAAAATCTTTGTTAGCGGCACAACAATGCTATCTTTTAATTCTTTCAGTTGTATGGGATTGGGATATATGGAATCCGGCCCCGGTGATTTACGCGTTTTCATTTTACCAATATAGCGCATTACCTCCCCTTCACTAACCACGATATTATCCAAAATATTACCATTATCAAAAGGTATTATGTCTATGACCGTAGGGATATTCGTTACATCTTCTATAGTAAAAACTGGCGTAAAAAGTTCGTTTAGCAAGGTAGCCATTTCCTTGTTTTCAGAAACTAGATCTCCGTTTACATTTTTCAAAGGCCCCAAGACACTTTTTTACTGGATTTCTATTATTGACGTATTGAAAGAATCGCTGGTGCTCTTCCAATATGTGCTCTACCGCGAAAATTTACATTCCAATACGTGATCTACCTTAGATTATTCGGATTAGCAGCAGGTACGTTAGTTAGCCTTATAAGGCTAACTAACGAAAATATCACGACTTAACCTAACCAATCGTCAAGGGCGTATAGTTGACCTAACGATTGGTTAGGTTAAGTCATGATATTTTCGTTAGTTAGCCTTATAAGGCTAGTTTCACGGTAGAGCACATATTGGAAGAGCACCGAATCGCTTGGGGTTTTCTTTACCGTCACGAGCTATGAAGATTTCAAATTCGAGCTTGAACATTTTTATTACACTTTTCGCTTCACGCCTTAGAGATATGTAGTTGTGTCGTGACCACAAATTGTCTTTATCGCACTTATGTACGGTAGCCTATAATCCCTATCTCTGCTCTTTATAATGTCTCCTACTCTAGAAGCAAACCACAAGGGCTTGTTGTTTACTTTCGCTCGCTTAATTTTGTACGGTACACATTCCTCATTTATAGTCCTAAATACTGTTTCGAACGATTCCCACATTAGTTTTGCGTTGGAGTTCCCCATTACGTTTTCCCAATTGACGTGTGACAATTCATTTCGAAATTTACTAAAGTCTGCGTGCTGGAAGTTAGGAATTTTAGTCGAGTTAGCTGGTTTCGAGTGACTTACTGAGAGGATAAACTCTACCATATTGTGATCGCTATTGCTTAACGGTTCTATTATTTGAAGATCAGTAATTAGCCTATCATCCGTAGTTATTACTAAATCTAAAATACTGTCCAACCTCGTAGGTTCCCCAACCTTTTGAATAAGAAAGCTATCCTCGAGAAAATTAACTAAACGATTACCTTCCGCGTCTCCTGCATTGTATCGTAATTCACGTTGGCGCAATTAAAGTCACCCATAACTAAAGCCTGCTCACTACCGATTATTCTCTTTAGTTCACGATATAACGCTTCGTCCGTATCAGCTGTTTGATTAGGGGGCCTATATATAACCGCAACAAGAAGTTTGAAATCGTTCAATTTAAGTTCTGCTACAGTCAAATCTATCGGTTCTGGAATTGTGTGCCTTACTTCTATAACGTTCGCAATATTATCTTTGATATACAACATAACACCGCCTCCTCGCATACCTATTCTGTTTTTAACAAAAAGTCTATAACCTTTAATTTGATACTCCCCTACAAAGTCACTCGAATCATCTTTTAACAGCAATTAGTAACATGCATGGTGGCCCTGCTTTTACCGATGTCCCATACATGTACCATGCAAACTTTAAACGGGTGTAACGTCAACCTCCTGCTTCCTACAGACCCACCCATGTCAGCCATCCTGTCTCCAAGAAGAACAGAGTATGAGACTAATAACGCCTGATGGAGGAAATCTGAATTATCTTTCAATTAGAAAAATAAATTTAGTTTTCGACTGGAGTACAGTGAAAAACTTTAAATTGGACTCCAAAAGGCTTAAAAAAAAAAAAAAACGCTGGCTGCAGTGAGGAACACGAAAACTCCAGATTCTATGGTTTTACCGCTAAATTGACACCACTGCTCGCTGAGGTGTACGTGCCCCTTGCCAACGCTATTCACACCAACCTTTTCTTGCGCCACCCACGGCACCCCGCTCAGGAACCACTGCCCTAATAATTTATTTCGTAGTTACCTGTTTCATTCATTATAAAGGCCTCGTCGTGACCACGTTGCAACGCCATTTCCAGTTAGATCAGTAAGGTTAAGCGACACTGGGCTTGCATACTGGTTGGATGGGTAGCCGTCCTCTGCGTCCAGATGATGTAACGACGTTCGGATTCCACGTTAAGCTGTAGGTTTCCTCCATCATATGACATCCGTAGTTGTTAGTATAAAGTATCACACAATTACAACAATGACGTGTCATTATAAGCTATAAAACTGGACTGTTCAGCAAGTTAATTAAGTCTTCGTCATCCACGCTCTTTCGTCAACAAACAAAATCGACGTCCTTACTTATCCTTTTGACCATATTAGTTCCGGGGGAGGGGTGCTGAACGTGCAAGGTTTACGGACGTTCTTGGACGTAATCCAACTTCGTTTTCAACTGTAGAAGTAAAATATTTTGTTTTGCGGATTAGACTCTCTTCGAGCTAAGAGGTCAAGGTCGAATGCTTAAGAGTGACATTTATAATCCCGCATCTACAATTGCTGTATGAACTAATCTTACATCAAACATAAGAATGATAAGTATAGTGGCCAAGTTATAGGCATCATTTGTATAGGCTACTAAGTTGGAGATAGGCTGCGGTAATTTACAATCTTAATTAAATAGTTAAAGTAATTAGCATTTAAATTCACCAACTGATTTATATCAACAGTCAAGGAAAGGAAAGACGCAGTGTTTTTCCTTTTTAAACAACAAACTTAATATTGTAATGATAAATAAAGTATGGTACATAACAACACAATAATGCAAATGGTTACAAATCAATGTTAGTTACAAAAGGCTTAATATATATGAATTAAGTGTCAGTATAAATACACATTGTCAAATACAACAACAGATAACACCGGTATGCATCAATTTTGCTGTCAAGGGTTTTGTAAGTGATTCTTATAGAGTTTTTCCTGCTGATTTCGAATCTGCAATCCGTTTTTCTCAATCAGCTCAGTTTATCCGGCTATGGCCTCATAGGTAAAATAGAATTTTTCGTGATTTTGTCAAAGCGGAATTGGAACAGTAACATCTATCATCACTTGTTTCACTTGTATAATATCTTTTTTTACTTTTCAGGCATATAGATAAAATATTTCATAATGAATAGAGCGTGTAAAAATGATCCCAATAGATTCTGCTACATATGTGGGACGGTTACCATGCCAAATAACCAGTCCCAAATCACTAAATTTGTGAAGACAATGTATAGAGCATACTTTGGAATTAAGCTAGGGGACCAGGACAAAAATTTCGCCCCTCATATGTGCTGCAAGACGTGCATTGAAAATTTGAGAAGTTGGAGCAAAGGCAGAGCGAAATCTTTGCCGTTTGGAATTCCCATGATTTGGAGAGAAGGAAAGGATCACGTGACAGATTGCTATTTCTGCATGACAAACCTCCAAGGTGGGCTTATAAATTTATTTTTCTTAAATATTTTGAAATCCTCGTATGAAACTTGACATAATATTCACTATAATGTAATATTCACCATATATAGCATAATATTCACCATAATGGTAATCATACATTTACATATACATATTGTTATAGAAAATACATTTACACATACATATTGTTACACAAGTTACATTTACATATACAATGATTGTATATTTTCTTTCTTTTTCATTCATATTGTCCCCGAAGGGACAATATGAATGAAAAAGAAAGAAAATATACAGACTCCATCGACCTATTTCATATCTTACTGACCGCAGCCTTCCCTCACGAGCCGCCACTGTCTGAATGCTTCTTCTATTTCATATGCAAGTTTTATATCCATGTTTCTGTGTTTCTATTTTCAGGAGTTAACAAGAAGAATAAACACATTGTTGTATACCCTGACATTCCTTCTGCTATGAGACCTGTACCCCATGGTCCTGGAATTCCAATACCCGACCCACCTCAAACCCTGGACTTCGATGATTCTGATGATGAATCAATGACCAATGCCAATGACCAGTCCCAGTCGTATATACACTCAAAATACCGCTTCAAATGAGCCGAGGCCTCTCAACCAGGCCAAACTTAATGATCTTACCAGGGATTTAGGACTTTCCAAATTAGCTGCCGAGATCTTGGGCTCACGACTTCGAGAGGACAACTTGCTGGCTCCGGGAACAACATTCTCCTGGTATAGGAAACGAGAGGAAGAATTCCGCAAGTTTTTTGCAGTGCACGAAAATACCTCTTCCTTAGTGTACTGCTGCAATGTTGAGGGGCTAATCGAATCCTTGGGCCTGCCATATAACGCATCAGAATGGAGGCTATTTATAGACTCGTCTAAACGAAGTTTGAAAGCAGTACTTCTCAACATTGGGAATAGGGTTGCATCAGTCCCTGTAGCACATTCCGTACAACTTACTGAGAGCTACGATAACATGAAAATTTTACTGGATGCTCTCGTATACGACCAACATAACTGGAGGATCTGTGGAGATTTGAAGGTAATACTAATATCATAAGTAAACTATTGCTATTGACTATGTTGTTTTTCCAAAGGTTATTTGAGAGCGTATAAGAACACTTAACTTCCCCACAGAAGTGATACAGTCCAATGCATAGATTTTTTTATCTGATAGAACAAATTCTCTAAATTCTTTAAATATTTTCATTTTTTTTCAGATTGTGGCATTTGTATTGGGAATGCAAGGGGGATACACGAAATACCCATGTTTCCTCTGCAAATGGGATAGCCGAGCGGATGAGAAGCACTATGCACAGCGTGAATGGGCATCCAGAGAGAATTTTGAACCTGGGTCGCATAATGTCGTTTCAGTGCCCCTTGTACCACCAACAAAAATTTTGCTCCCACCACTTCATATTAAGCTGGGCTTGATGAAAAATTTCATCAAATCAATGAATAAGGAGGGTTCAGCATTCCGATATCTCGAGAGTAAATTTCCTCATATATCTGATGCTAAACTAAATGCTGGGGTTTTGATGGTCCTCAAATTCGAACTTTGATCAAGGATACTCAGTTCGAAAACGCAATGACTCCAACTGAGAAGAATGCCTGGCAGGCATTCAAATCAGTTGTCACTATTTTCTTGGCAAGCGTAGAAGTCCAGAATACGAGTCCGTTGTCGAAAACTTGATGGAAGCTTTCAAAGCTCATGGGTCGCGCATGTCCATAAAAATGCACTTTTTGTGGTCCCACTTGGACTATTTTCCTGAAAATTGTGGTGATTATAGTGAGAAACAGGGTGAACGACTTCACCAAGATATCAAAATAATGGAAGAGAGGTACCAGGGAAACTGGGATATCAATATGCTGGCGGACTATTGCTGGTGTTTGAAGCGAGACGTGCCCGAAGAAAAACACAGACGGAAAGCCAAAAAAACTTATTCCTTCCTCAATAAACTTTTTTCCATATTCATTGTATGAATAAAAGTATTTATTCACACAATGTTTTCATTTTTCACGAGTGTTCTTATAATATTACTCGTATCTACAGTGTTTAAGCTAAAAAAATCAATAAATTTGGGGATAAAATTGGACTTATAATAAATGGCCAATTGAGAAAAAACCTGACCTGATTGAGTAAAACCAATGTCATTTTCGAATTCAGCATGGTCGAATTATATAATATGAGTTGAAAAAACCCTCACAGCAGACAAACAATTTCATATGCATACCAGTGTAATAAATGACATTAAATTGTGCATAATAACTGGTTGTTTATTTGAATTGGTAGCTTGATAAACGACACACAATACAAGCTCTATGTATGTGCGGACGCAAAGAAATGGATTGGTTGTAATCGAGCGAAGGATTCTTCATGATGATACTTTTAGGTTGGGATTGAGCCAGAGCCTATACACGAACGTGAGTTCCAAAGACAACTGGAGAAAACTGTCTTTCGAATAGATAAAGAATTGTATGGTAGGCTTATAACCGAGAGATGCTTTCCACAGCACGATTGACGGAAGAGTGGCTTAAAACTTTAGCTGTTAAATCTTGAGGAACATAAGACTTGGTTGATTCCGTCATTTATAATTGCTTTTCCTCTTGTTTTGGTTGCCATTTGATTAGCCATCACCGAGCTCATCTTCTAGAAATTAGGTCGTTAGGCAAGTTTCCGTAATAATAATAATAATAATAATAATATAATAATAATAATTAATAATAATAATAATAATTATTATATATACACAAACTGTTGAGCTAAATATGGTACTTTTATGTTTAGATGGTGCTAAACGAAAGCAATGAAGGTGCCATTAGTAAAGGCAAAGCGCCAAAGTATCCTTACAAAGGGTTTAAAAAATAAAGGTAAAGGACTTGTATGTGTTCAGTTTGTGAAGAAATGTATACCGATCCGCTAGTAGAAGACTGGATCCAATGTACCAAGTGTAATGACTGGTGGCATGAAAAGTGCTCAGCCTACGAGGGCGGTCAGTTCGAGTGTAATTACTGTCATTAATTATCAGGACACTTGACCCGTCATTACTGGGCACTTGCCCTACACTCGGGGCAACTATCCGTTTTTTGCTAGAAGTATTAAAGTTGGATTTCCTTTCGTAGAGTTTATTTCTTTGCCCTGTTTATTATTTCTTTAACAAAATAAATGTTGAATTTTCACTCAAACTCTTATTTAATTACCTTAGCTTTGTTTAAATCACCACAGTAGCTAAAAAACATTTACATGCGGGTAGTTGCCCTACATTACCCTATATATATATTTAAATAGTAGCGCTCATAAGTATTCGTACAGATTATATTTGTCCTTATATTTTGTATCATACAAAGGATAGTTATGAAAAGTTTCGAAAAATTTAATTTCCGTTTCAAAAAATTTAACAAATAACAAAAATTAGTTTAACTCCAACATATAGAGTAATGTAAAACATTCAAGAAATTTGAGGAAGTTAAAAAAAATTGTTAAAATGCCAAAGTTTTTTCGTACATTTACTTACAAAATTATTTAATATTTTGTGTGTCCACCTTTTGCTTGAATGACTTCAGTGATTCATTTTGGGTATTTTTTTTTTTTTTTTACACGGTTTCGACTTTCGACATCTCTCAGCAGAAATTTTAGCCCATTCTTCAGATTCAAAAGGTTTCTCTTGCGGACAGCTTTTTTCAAATCAAGCTTTAAATTCTCGATTAAATTGAGATCTGGGTTTTCAGTGGGCCACTCCAGAAGCCTGAAATTCTTTTGTTGAAGTGTTGAAGCCATTTTCTAGTGCTCTTACTTTAATGTTTTGGATCATTGTAGTACCCAGCTACGACCCAATCGCAACTCCCAAACTGAAGGCAATACATTTTCTTTTAAAATTTCTTGATATTTCTCCGAATTCAAGATTCCAGTAATGACAACAAACTTTCCTGGACCAGAAACACTAACACATTTCAAAAGAAGCAAACTACCATCACCATGTTTAACCGAAGGAAAGAGGGTTTTCCTCGAATACAGTATTTGATTTTCGCTGCACGTTGTTCCCGAATAATTCAATTCTGGTCTCGTCTGAACATAGAACTTTCTTCCGGAATGCAAATCCATCATTTTGATGATCCTTGTCGTACTTTAAACGAGCGTCTTTGTGAGCTTTTCGTAGCAGAGGTTTTCTTCGTGCAACTCTTCCATGCAAACCGTTCTTTCTCAATGTACGACGTACAGTAGAGAGATAGATATCGATCTTAATCACCTGCAATCACTCGTGGATTCGCAGTAGCCATTCCTTCCATTTGTCTAGTTGTACACCCTGAAATCTTGCGAGGTCGTACGCACCTTGATAGAGTTGTGATTGTTCTAAAGCTTTTCCATTTCTTTATAGCTGCAGCAACCGTCGTAAGTGGAATTCAAAGTTCTTCTCCTATTTTCCTATAACTCTTTCCAGACTCGCTTGCGGCAATAACAGAATTCTTAAGATTTGTAGACATCGCTTTATCACAACGAGCCATTGCTTACTAATGACTTGTACAGTCATCCGTCTTCCATGAAGATTCACAGAGAAAATTTTAGAATTCAGAGTTTGCCAACAGTCTCTAATAAATAAGCAGCCAACTTCTGATAAAAACTGTAAATTCTTCAAGCCTAAGGTGGACACACAATGCATTTAATGGTTTTGTAAATAAATAAATAAATGTACGAAAACTTTTGCATTTTACTTTTTTATTTTCCTCAAATTCTTTGATGTTTTACATCATATGTTGGCGTTAAACTAATTTTTTTATTTGTTACATTTTTCAAAATGAAAGGTAAACTTTTCATAACCATCCTATGAGTGGTACAAAAGAGAAGGACGAATATAACTGAAACATTTCTCTGTACAAATAATTATGAGCGCCAGTATATATATATATAAATTATATATATCTACATTAAACCGTTGTCCAACGCGGGGGTTAGATTCCTCAAGAACGGCGCGTTAGGTAAATCTGCGTTCGACAAACTGAATACCTTATGGAATAAATGGGGATACGTGAACGAGGCCGCGTAAAGTCTCTCATTAATACTTAGATATGTAGATTTTTAATTCACACACAAATGAATTTCCCTACCTATATTGTATATGAAATAAGCACATAATAAAATCATAAACATAATGATATTTACATATGATAAATAAAAATATATTAAATGAAAATAGCACGTATCTTTTCTTCACTCTTTCGGATGGTGCGTATGGTAGACTCATTCACGTGATACTCGCGGCCAAGTGATGTTATGCTCATACCACCACGCAACTTATCCAGAATCTTTATTTTTTCGGCTAATGTCATAACCTTACGACACGACTTTTCTTCTCTTCACTATCACTCGTGGATGCTTTACGTTTTGGTGCCATACTGCTGTCTAAGAGTAATAGCAAAACAACGGCAAAATACGACAAAAACATTCCAACACAACTTTACTGAACTTAACGCGGTAGGGGACTGAGACAAAGGGTGATGCGAGGGGTGACGCGAGAGGGAGGGAGATGCTGGAGTGTTGGAGAGTGTAGAAGAAAACACTTGAGCGCGCATTGGCACGAGTACAGTACTACTGTATTAGAGCGTGTTTGGCGGACGTGTATAATCAAATTTTCAGCTTTCGGCAAATAATTGTTCCATTTATTTTTCTGTGTATAAGCAAATTCGCGCCAGACAAACACGCGTTAGACGAGGGTTTTAATATATACAATGTATATATATATAAATAATGCATTTATGCATGTAGTTACATTGATTCAATCGATTTAACATTAATTTTAACTTAAAATATACCAAATAATGAATTTTCTCTTCGAAAGAAAATTTGAAAATTTCATCCGATTTGAAAATACGAAACAAATAATTGAGGAAGTTTTTTACCATGAAAAGGATAAAAGGTTTTTATGTTCTTTGGCGAGCTTTCAGGTTAACATTAATTATTAATTAATGAGGAAATGCAAAACTGCACGCGTACCTTTATATATATATATATATATATATATATGATGAATAAAACCACGAAGGAAAGGAAACACAAAATGGTTATTCATCATAAATATTTTTCACGTGTTACCTTCGTGAAATAATTTTCATATATATATATATATATATATGTGTGTGTGTGTGTGTGTGTGTGTGTGTGTGTGTGTGTGTGTTTTGGAATAATAATATCATCGGATGCAGAGTTCAGAGACTAGCATTAATATTACAACAGTTACAAAAATAAAAGAAATTACGTGGAGGAGTTGTCGTAGCAAAAAAGCGACCATTATGCTAAAATTATGGAAGAGTTTATTCAGTCGTATCAATAATTGAATATTGTTCAGTACGCACAAACCCATATAGGAAATGAAACATTGCAAACATATAAACCAGATGAAGGACCTTTATGTCAAAAATAGAGAAAACGAAAGATGACGATTACTGGTTACGACTACAATTCTTGAAAGTTTATTCCCTGGAAGAAGACGTGAGCGATGAACGGTAATATAAATATGAAAAAAATACTCGAGGGATATGTCGTAAACTTTAGAAATGGACTAGAAACACACTGGAATAAGAGAGAAGGTAGACTCTGCAGTATCCCAGCTGCGTTGGGACAGAGGGCCATGAAAACGAAGATGGAAAATACCCTCAGAATACGAGACCTAAAATTCTTTCATGTGCTACCAAAAGAACTGAGGAACCTCCACCACACTAACCTGAATAATTTCGAGAACCAACTGGACCGGTTCGTGTGAAAAGTAGCTGACCAGCCGTACGTAATTGGTTACGAGGGCAGGAGGAGAATGGAAATCGACTCTCTCCTTCACCACATCTTGTAGATAAGGTTGGATGCTGCCGAGAAGTCCACCGTAGATCGATTCTGAACCGTTGTTCGAAGCCATCAAGTAATATATATATATATATATAATATATATATATATATATATATATATTATATATATATATTTTTATTTTTTTATTTTTTTTATTTTTTTATTTTTTTTTTTTTTTTGACCACAAAGAAAATTTTGCTCTTTATAGAAGGGAGATGGATAATTAGCAATTAGCTCCACCTTAGATTCAGTCAAATCTTAATTAGTGCGGCTATTTTTATTCCCTTCACTTAGTAACTGTACAACCAATTTCCGTGGACTTTGGACAAGGAAGTGGTGATTGAAACACGTTCCCTTCTTTGACTAGTTCCCTTACATGCGCTTTGCGTATGTTTAAGTTTCTACGAGAAATTTTAACTTTTTCTGTGAATTTAATTTTATGCTAAGACATTCCCGGGGGACAAGAATGCACTTATTGTTTCTTCAGATCTTGAAAGAAATGATTAATAGGGGTCGGTGGTTGAGCGGGAACTCGCATTCAGTTATTACTTCACGACAATCCTTCTAGGACTCTCGGAGAGAGGCTCTCCCTATTAAAACTGCTTCTTGTAAAGGAGGACTATATACAACCCCAAAATTAAAGATGAGATTATCCTCGCTAATTTCTTAATTATCCCTTACTGATCGTTAACATTAACCAGTTTTGAACTAATCGAAGATAATCTCTGCAGTGAAGAAGTAGGTCAATCTTTTGTCTATCTTTCTGTACTTATTAAAAAGTTTGTAGTCAATAATATGATATTTGCTTATAAAATCCCTGTTGGTAGTTTTAAGCCATGATTCAATTATCGCAATGACGTCATAATTTTAAGTATGACCTAAAGCTTTTAATTCATTAAACCCGCTTTAAAACGCAATATTTTTAAACTATTTTCAATATTACTATCGGTTCCCCTGTTCACGTAACGTTTCCCTGCGGTTAACGAGGCCCATTACCTAAACGTGAAAGTACAATTTCTTCCTGCCTATATTTTACATAAATCCTACACACATTTTTGTCAGTCATTCTCTTGAGTCGGGTATTACTTATTCCATTCAAGTGAACGCCACCTTGAATGAACAAATCCGTATGAAGCTGCGGGAGCAGTGACAAAGCAGAAACAATTGTCTCGTGGGGATGCTTGTGCTAACTTTTGTGTGTGGGAGTGAGACTAAGATGTGTACGTGAGAGGACTAGAATGAGATTGGTTCAAATGGATAGGTTGAGGTGTATTATGTAATTAAGAAGGATTAATAGAATGAGAGATGAAGAGCTGAGGGGAAGGTGGGGTGTAAGCGAGTCCTTAGAAGAGAGATGAATGAGAGTTTGTTGAGATAGTTTGGTCATGTGGAGAACGTACAGTAAAAAAGGGTGGCGAAGTAGATGTACGAGCGGAAGACCACATAAAAGGTAGACTGATGGTATGAAATCACTTGTTTCTTAACTAAGTTTGGAACGAAAAGAGACGATGAGAATGATAAGACAAATGGCTATACTCTCTCTCTCTCTCTCTCTCTCTCTCTCTCTCACTCTCTCTCTCTCTCTCTCTCTCTCTTTCGATATAATATATATATACAGTATATATGGAACGAATTTCACAATTAATCACATAAAATAAATAAATGCTCCAAACTCACAGGAAGAAATAGAAAGTGATTCCAAAGCCTTTCGTGCATCCTACCGAGGTTATCTTAATACGCCAAAAGCCTTGGAATCATTTTTCACTGTACGTGTATAACACACACACACACACACACACACACACACATGTGTATATGTATATACTATATATATACACACACACACACACATATATATATATATATATATATATATATATATACATATATACATACAGTGTTGGGAGTAACGCTGTTACGTAACGGCATTACTTTTTTAGTAGCTGTAGCGGTAACGCCGTTACTTTTGAGATGTAACGAAAATGGTAACGGGACTACTTTTTAGAGCGATTTCAATCGTTACTCGCTACTCGTTACTTTCAAACTGATCATTTGATTAGTATGATTTATTAGCTGTTAATTAGTTGTTAGCTCGTCCAAACGAGGACTATCAGACGCCAGTTTTGAAAAACTAGTGCTCCTGAAATCGAACAACACTCCTAAAAAATCTGCAAGATTATTTTTTTTGGACAGGTTATTTTTTTTATTTGAGTTTATGCTTTGATTTTTTGGTATTATTAAGACTTTTTTACTCTTTAGTATTTTCTTAAAAGTAACGGTAGCGGTAACGGTAACGCGTTACTTTTTCATGGAAGTAACTGAAGCAGTAACGACGTTACTTTTTTATCAATGTGATTTTGAGGAGTAATGACCTGAATAAGAAGTAGTTGTTAGGTTCGAGGAAGCCAAATTTACTTAACAGAAAGTTTACATAAATATATTTTGTATTTCACGTTATTAAATCTCAAAATCGAAGAAAAAACTGTTAAAAAGTGCACTTAAATCATTTTCCCTTGCCATCCTTCCTTTTATATATACCGTATATATATATATATATATATATACTTTAAATCTTCACAAAACATATGTTACGGTACATACAAAAATATGTAAAGAATAAGAAATTTTTCAATGTTTCAAATGCCCCAAGCGACCTTCCTGACTTCATTTTCATTACTGTGAGTAATTTTAGAAATGAACGCTAGAGGTCGTTGATCCTGTGGAGAGAGGTTTCCTATTTTCAGATTTAATTTGCTTTTATTTGTTTTGTGTTGCATTTAATGGGGTTTAAGTTTAGGTAAGATGTATTCATTCATACCAAATCATCTTCTGAACAAGTGAAACTTCATTTCTGCATCTTCTAAATTCATTTTCCTTCATTTCCATAATTTCATTGTTCCTCTCTCTTCGGCTTCAACCTAAGCCTGATGTCAAAATATGTTCTCAATATATATATATATATGTGTGTATACTGTACTAGAATGGCCGCTTCCCCTTGCGTACCAAAAGCCCCCCGAAACACAACCTACGGGGCGAGACTGGTAGGTGTTAGATTGTTACTAAAACCTTCCTTGGTTTTCCCTTAATGTATATAGTAAATTTGATACAGATTACCCTAGCCGTTTAGGGGGTCCCCTCCCAGTCTCCCCCCTCCACGGGGCGTACTGGGATTGACGGATGTGTAATTAAAACCTTCCTTTGTACTATCTTCTTTTATAAATTGTGCACTCTACTTCCATCTGGTAGCCCCGATACGTAACCGGGCCTACGGACGGTTACTATCTATCAACGGCTGGGTACCCCAACCACCCTGGGGCCTCTTCCATACCTATCGCCCAAAATGCCAGCAGTCGAGAGTTGAGTCTTCACGCTGTTATCTGCTCTGTGCGATCCCCGGCGGAGTTGCCGCCCCCCTCTTCTGTCGGCCTGCTCTCTAGCGACTAGAGCTTCAACCGCAAGCAGATCTTTTGGGAGGACATCCCTCCTCCAGGTCGGTGGGGCTTCGTTCAGGAGACCGGCCGCACCTACGACCACCCCTGATACCCCTCCTCTGTCTCCCATCATCAGATATAAACTGATCCTTTCAAAGCCCTAACAATCGCTAACTTTTGCACTTCGGCTTCCAAACCTAGGGTCCGAAGGCCCTCGCAGGAACCGGCCTACATTAACTCACTCCAGGACATGGTAGCTGTCGTTACCCTGCCGAATTGGTATCGGCCATATAACTGTCATACTCAATTAACCGCCCATTGGCTCGCGTCCGGCTAGTCATAACGAAAAAGCTTACGGAAGTGAGCGGCTTCAAGGGTCGTACAATTAGTGTCGGCTATTATCTGGACATCGCAGGTGTTATTTCGTCTTCTCGCGCCACTACTCGGTCGGGCCGTCGAACGCCGGCCGAAGTGGGGATGATGTACTCGACAGCTACTGGTGGACCTCTCCCTCGTTAGAGGGATTTGATGGCGTCCATAAAATCGGTGCCCTTTATCAGTCGTGTGCCATCGTCGATCCAAGAGTTAGAGATCCGCAAGGATTGTTGGTGCGCACCATTCAGCTCCCAACCATCAACAGAATGGTATAGTACCAAACGGTGCGCCTTTTGTTCTAATCATACATTAACAATAATAATACAATTTAATATAAATAATCCCCTTAATTCCATTGGATATTGAAGTAAGCCGCTTAATCCCATCTGATAATAGAGATAATCCACTTAAATGGATTAAAAAACATCAGACCAGTACACGTACAAAAAGGGGCTCGGAATTGTTACCAATATACCACTGTACAACACGGTTTCTATTGTTTCTCGATTGAGCTCAGAAGAAAGCAATTATTGGAACGAGAATTATACTAAGAACGTAATATATAAACAAATTAATCTGTAAGTACGATAAGTACGTATAATAAATAAATGCCTGATGATGCGTACGTTCTTAGGATATACTCTCTGAACTCGGAATCTTCAGATCTAAAAAAGATTAACTACTTTGGATCTATTACACGATGTTTGGGGAGCACTTTTATCGGAATATGAAGGAAGCTATTAAGGAACATAATCTCTCTCTCTCTCTCTCTCTCTCTCTCTCTCTCTCTCTATATATATATATATATATATATATATATATATATATACACACACACACACACACACATATATATATATGAAAATTATTTCACGAAAGTAACACGTGAAAAATATTTATGATGAATAAAACCACGAAGGAAAGGAAACACAAAATGGTGCTCAAGCGCTTTCGTCTAATGACATCCTCAGGAACACTGAAGTACATAAAAAGGTTAAGCCTATATATAGGTTACAGAAAGAAAAAAAAGAAAAAATAAATAACATACATACACACACACACACATATATATACATATATAACATACATATATATACAAATACATACATACATACATACATACATACATATATATACAATAAACAGAGAAGTAAAAATAAAAAATAAAAAAATTAAAAATTAAAACCTTAAAGGATTACCAGTGAGGCGTACAGATTTGTAAGGAAAAATATCGATTTTTAGCACAAGATCAAATGGATTATAAAAATACAAATTTATACTGGAACTCTGCCCGGGTTTTAACACACTGTTGCCTATGGTCAGGTTTCGATATATATAAAAAAAAAAAAAAATGCAAATTAAAAGTTAATCGATTTTTAGCACAAGATCAAATGGATTATAAGAATACAAATTTATACTGGAACTCTGCCCGGGTTTTAACACACTGCTGCCTATGGTCAGGTTTCGATATATATAAAAAAATAAAAAATAAAAAAAATAAAATGCAAATTAAAAGTTAATAAAGTAGAAGACAAGTTTACCAAAGATTTAATGTTTTACCCTTCTTATCTAAATCTGTTTTAAAAGAATTCAAAATAACAGGATCGAGTTGAAAAAGACCTTTGCTTATGTTGAAGTTATTTGAAAGTTGGATAATGGCAGACTCAAGAATATTTCTATTAACAATGTTGCTTGAATGGAATAAAACTGAAGCATTATTCCAATCAATACAGTGGGCTAACTCTGACAAATGGACAAAAAGGGCACAGGACAACTGTCCTGTTCTAACGGAATATTGATGCTGTTTTATACGTGTGTGCAAATCCTTTCCCGTCTGACCTATGTAAAAGGAATCACATTGTTTACAACCAATTTTATAGATAATGCCTGAATTATTGGTAGGGCTATTTTTTACTATGATATTTTTCACAATATTGTTATATGAAAATACTACATTAATATCCAAAAGTTTAAGTACATTAGCAATGCTTAAAAAGCCCGGGAAAAATGGAAGTACTAAAATATTTTTTGACAAAGTACGAGTGTTAATATTGACTCGATAGAAAGTTCGTTTTGCCTTGTTGAGACAAGATTCCATAAACGCAGATGGATAACACAAATCACTTCCAATACCGTTGATTTTTTCCAATTCGGCATCGATGTATTCCGGACTGGCGATCCTAAGGGCGCGGAGAAACATTGATGAAAATATGGCCTTCTTAGTGGGGGTATCATGTCCCGAGTAAAAGTGTACGTAGGACAAATTGTTTGTCGTTTTCCGATAGATACTAAACTTAAAACCTGGGCTTTCCCTATGTACACGCACATCCAAAAATGGGATTGAATTGTCTTGCTCAACTTCTAAAGTGAACTTAATGGAGGGGACTTGATCATTTAACTGAAGGAGGAAGCTATCCAGGTCACGATTCATGGGCCAGATACACAAAATATCGTCGACGTACCGCAACCAAGGGATGCCAACCCCCAGGATTCTCGGAATATAGGTAATTTCGAAAAACTCCATATAAATATTGGAGAGGAGGGGCGATAAGGGGTTGCCCATAGCCATCCCAAAAACTTGTTGATAATACTCGTTATTGAAAGTGAATTTACAGTCTTTGATGCAAGCTTAATGAGTTCCAAAACAATGTGTGAAGGTAGTGGCAGGTCATACTTATGTAATTCTTGGGAGAGAAAGTCAAGCATATCGTCAATCGGCACTTTTGTAAACAATGAACAAACATCAAAACTGATCAATTTATCGTTAGTTTCAGTACGTGCATTATTCAATTTTTCCGTAAGATCCATGGAATTTTTTACATGTGAATCAGAGATAGTTCCGAGAATGGGGGACAAGACTTTGACAAGCCATTTGGAGAGTTTATAAGTAATAGAGCCCACCGAGCTAATAATAGGGCGCATAGGGTTACCAGGTTTGTGGGTTTTAATAAGACCGTAAAGGTAGGGCAGAGCAGGTGAAGTGGACATGAAAAGCGGAATTAAGTCCTTATGATCTTTGAGAAGGCGTTTCAAGCCACTATTAAATGATTTGATGACGTCATCCTGCGGGTTCTTCCTAAGTTTGGTGTATGTGGCGGGGTCCTGGAGAAGCTCGTTCATCTTTCCGATGTAGTCCACTTTGTCCATAATAACTATGGTGTTAGCCTTGTCTGCTTTAGTAATATGGAGCTCCCCATCTTTTTTTAATTGTGAGGCTATTGCGAAAACGTTAGGAAAGTTATCTTCGTAATTACCATTCGCCGCACTATAAACGAGGCCTTTAACTATGTTAAACAAATACTGAGGGAGATTACACTGTTTTTCAAAACACGCGAGACTGTAACATATTTGTAAAGCCGAAGGTTTTTTAACAATAAAAAAGGACATACCATATCCAAGGGCACTTTTTGCATCGTCACTAATGTTTTTCGAAGAAAGGTTCAAAACACACTTTGAGCTTGCTTTTTTACTCCACTGACTATCTCGAATGAGACTTTTAATTTTTCGATCCAAAATGTTACGAAGTGAAGTAGTTCTCCGACGCAACTCGTTGTAAATTTCATCAAACAAAGGTTGGATCCACGGTTGGGGAATAACGGTTACAAAATTATGTTTGGCGATGTTTAAATTTTTGAAGGCGGACCACTCATTTTGTCTGGTGACTTCAATATGTTTCTTTAAAATTAATCTGCTGAAGTTGTTGAACGGATGGTCGTCAATTTGTCTGAGGCGAATCGGAAGCAGGGATTTGGGAAGAACTTGCTCCTCCAGACACTTAGTAAGAAACTTCCGTCGGATACGAATTGCATGCCCCTTCATTAATGTAGAGAAAACACGGACACAAACGGAGACAAGAGAGGGAACAGCAAGCCGAAGGAACGCGTGGTGGTCATTATATGAAAATTATTTCACGAAAGTAACACGTGAAAAATATTTATGATGAATAAAACCACGAAGGAAAGGAAACACAAAATGGTGCTCAAGCGCTTTCGTCTAATGACATCCTCAGGAACACTGAAGTACATAAAAAGGTTAAGCCTATATATAGGTTACAGAAAGAAAAAAAGAAAAAATAAATAACATACATACACACACACACATATATATACATATATATACATATATATACATACATATCTATATATACAAATACATACATACATACATACATACATACATACATATATATACAATAAACAGAGAAGTAAAAATAAAAAATAAATCGATTAACTTTTAATTTGCATTTTTTTTTTTTTTTTTTTATATATATATCGAAACCTGACCATAGGCAGCAGTGTGTTAAAACCCGGGCAGAGTTCCAGTATAAATTTGTATTTTTATAATCCATTTGATCTTGTGCTAAAAATCGATATTTTTCCTTACAAATCTGTACGCCTCACTGGTAATCCTTTAAGGTTTTATTTTTTAATTTTTTAATTTTTTATTTTTACTTCTCTGTTTATTGTATATATATGTATGTATGTATGTATGTATGTATGTATTTGTATATATAGATATGTATGTATATATATGTATATATATGTGTGCGTGTGTGTATGTATGTTATTTATTTTTCTTTTTTTTCTTTCTGTAACCTAATATAGGCTTAACCTTTTTATGTACTTCAGTGTTCCTGAGGATGTCATTAGACGAAAGCGCTTGAGCACCATTTTGTGTTCCTTTCCTTCGTGGTTTTATTCATCATATATATATATATATATATACAGGGTGTCCCATAAGTCCGGCATCATAGGAAAAATAATAAAAAAAGGCAAAACAAAAGCTTTTATTTACAGAACGTGCTTAATATGTCCACCATTGTTTTCAATACACAAATTCAGACGTGATACCCAGTCAGCAAGCACACGGTGAATGATGTTAGGAGTAATGGTGTTACATGCCCCAATAATGCGCTGCCGCAAATATTCAACACTCCTAATTTTCTCTGCGTATACCAGCGCTTTCAAGTGGCCCCATAGATAAAAATCTAGTGACGTGAGATCCGGGCTTCTAGCTGGCCATTCCACAGGCCCTCGACGTCCTATCCAATGACCAGGGAATTGTTGGTACAGGTATTCCCTTACTTGGGTGCTGTAATGTGCAGGAGCGCCGTCTTGCTGGAACCATGTTGGGAAATTTCCTTCTTCGTTCAAGACTGGGAAATGCTTCTTCCTTGAGCATACGTAGGTAGGTGCCTCCAGTGACATGTTCATCGAAAAAGAGGGGGCCTATGATGCGATCCTTCCAAATGCCACACCATACCATCACCCGAGATGCACCTTGTTCCTTTGAAGAGGTATACCAGTGAGGGTTGTTTTGAGACCAGTAGCGGGTGTTCTGTCGATTTACCTCACCATTTCCATAAAAAACAGCCTCGTCACTGAACAGAATGGTGGACGGGAAATTGGCATCCCGAGCATAAGAAAAATGAATTATGGTTTGTAGAAATAGAAAAATATGAATTTCTCCTATGATGCCGGACTTATGGGACACCCTGTATATATATATATATATATATATATATATATATATATATATATATATATATATATGCACACAGGGTGAGTCACTCAAAAGTTCGGAAACACAGGAAGGCTAGGAAATTTTTAATGCAAAAAGATGTGTTACAAGTAATGTTATAGGATGTGCTCTATATGTTCTTCTTTCACTTCCAGTATAGAGACCATATAGAGCACCTCTTATAACATTACTTGTAACACATGTCTTTTTGCAATGAAAGTTTCCTAGCCATCCTATGTTTCCGGACTTTTGACTCAATATATATATATATATATAATATATATATATATATATATATATATATATATATATAAACGTAAAGAACGACGCTTTGTATAGGCGAATTATCCGCGCAAGATGAGAGCGAAAGAACGAAACAAATGAAAAAATGAGGTACCCACCCGGGAATCGAACCCGGGATCTTCCGATTGCCGGTCAGATATGTAGTGGTTATCATATCTGACCGCAATCGGAAGATCCCGCGTTCGATTCCCGGGTGGGTACCTCATTTTTTTCATTTGTTTCGTTCTTTCGCTCTCATCTTGCGCGGATATTTCTCCTATACAAAGCGTCGTTCTTTACGTTAATTATACTGCGTGTTTGCAGTTATAATGTGTATATATATATATATAATATATATATTATATATATAATATATATTATATATATATATATATATAATCTGAATACTTTAATTTGCACATAAAATGGTTTTAACTTTTAATTACTATTTAATTTCAAAGTTCACTAAAGTTCAGTATTTTAACGTTTGTATTTAGAGTATTTTTTTCTTTAAATTGAGTCCTCTTTCCACACGGGTCCAATATGCAAATAAATTGATTCAATATATTGTACATTCCAGTGTACGAAGTTGTCCGATTTATTTCTTACTTTTAACATCGTTTCCCATCAAGGGAGATAAGCTCGAAATATAGGCACACGCACACACACACACACACCACACACACACACACACAAACGAAGTTACTTGCTTGCTGCCTAAAAGAAAAGAATTTATTCACTTCGAACCAGTATCGCTTCAGGGTTGGAAGATCATACCGATTTTGTTAGTTTTTAGAACACCAACAGAAAATACTGAAAATATTAATGCGATGGATATTTAATTCTCTGTCCAAAGGAACACAGAGAATGGCAGTAAATGGAGTAAAATCTGAAATTTCAGAAGTCGTGAGCTCTGTCCCACAAGGTACACTTATCCCCCTTCGCTGTTTAGCTCCCTTGCTGTATCGTATCGTGTTTCGCGGGTGAGGCAAAGATATGCAAAGACATATCAAGCGAAGGTGACGGAAAAATTACGAAACGACAATGAAACATTATTCAGGTGAACGGAAAACAACAATATGAAGTTCAACGACGAAAAATTTTAACTTATAAGAGATGGTAACGACAATGTGCTACAGAATAAAGGATACAAAACACTGCAAACCAAACAGATAAAACCAAACTCATAAGTCAGGAAACTTGGAGTAATAATGTCATCGGATGCTGAATTCAGAGAGCACTATAACATTAAAATTACAACAACTAGAAAAATAATGGGAATTATCTGGAAGAGCTCCCACAACAGAAAAGCAATCATCATGCGGCTTTGGTGCTTCTTCTTTTTCTTATTTTCTTTCTTCTTCCTCCAAATGCTGTTGTTCTTCCAACTCTATCAGCTTTCGTTTGTCAGCTCTCCCTCTTGGTATTCCACTAAGTTTTCCACATCTTCCACTTCTACTTCTAAATTGAGGGTATTGGCGAGTAACTATTTTTCTATTAATTTCATCGACATTTTCAAACTTATCGAAGCTTTCGAAATTACCCACAGATCGTTTTAGGCACTTCTTCCAAGTGTCTTTCATACACTTCGCAGTAACATCCTCCCAAGCAGTTGCAATGTTTTTTATACAATGCAAAACATTGTATGATTTCCAAAAATCGGTACGATCGGTCGCGGTCGTATCCGCGGGTGGTCGATAAACGAGTAGGTCGTTAACCGGGGGATGGCTGTATATATATATATATATATATATAATAATATATATATATATATATATATATATATAATTAAAAGACAATCACTATAGTATATATAAAAAAAAAACCTCTATGCCCCACCCAGGAAATTCGACGTAGCCCACCGATTGGGAACCAGTGCTCTAGGCCAGAGTTTTTCAAACTTTTTGAAGCCACGGAACCTTTATTTAAAAAAAAAAAAATACACGGAACCTTGACCAACAGGTAAAATTTTAATGATATAAAGCAAATGGTAATAAAACCCAATTTATGCTCACTACAGTTTATTTATGTAATTTATGAAATTTACATATACACTTATATGAATTTCACAAAAAAAATATATAAGTTTAGAAATTTACAAGCAAAAAAAAGACAATTTACTTTTATTGACCTATTTATTTTAAATTCCCCTCCCCACATTACTGTCAGCATAAAAGAAATTATAATTATAAAAAATATCATTTTGTATATTCATATAATATGCACTGCGAAAGCTAACACACATTTACACTGCATTTAATAACATTACTGTGATCATAACTTCCGAACTTCCGTGAACTGAAAAAAATAAACCTAAAAACATAGAAAAACTCACCAAATCAATCAGACCAGTGCTTGTGGTCATCATCTGTGTTTTGTTTACAAAATGGGCTCCTGTTTCTTACTGTGGCTGCGAGAGGGCAACACTTATTCTGGATATCTCATCGTTTGAATTAAAATTCTCTCTCTCGCCCACTCTCTCTTTGCCTACGCCTTTCAAAACACAATCAATGAATTCGCAGAATATATATCGTAAATTCATCTATGCCAGTTGATATTATTTTATCTGACCTCTCTCTCCTTCTCTTTCTCTCATGACATGCCCCACGGAACCCCATCAAGTTCTCGCGGAACCCTAGGGTTCCGCGGAACACAGTTTGAAAACCCCTGATCTAGGTCATATATAAGAACTATTCTAATTTTTATTACTGAATTTGTAAAACCTGAAGCCAAACGACCAAATCCTTTAGTAGAAGCTGCTCAAATAGTTTCTGCTTTTCCTCCGACTCAAGTCAGTGTGGAGAGGCTCTTTTCATCTTTGCACTCCATTCTCAATGATTTGAGGTGATCTTTGTCATAAACGTCCTTAAATAACATTTTGTTTTTGAAGTCTAATGGACTTAACTGAAGCGGACAATGTTCTTTCTAATTTCAGTTAACCCTTTAACGCCGAACGTTTTTGTAGGGTTAAGTCTAAATGCGTGTATTTGAAACGGTACGTATTCGACCCAGTCGGCGTTAGAGGGTTGAATGATTTAAACTTTTTTTACAAGTTATGAAGAGGGTTATAAATTTTATTTAATTACCGTATGCATACATAGGAAATAGCTAGTACAGTATTTCATTTGGCCATTATTAAAGATAGATTCTACAGTGATCAGAAGGTTAAAAAATTTCTTCATTTATGCATATGTAAAAATAGTGTTTCATTTTTGTAATATTAAAAGTAGATTCTAGATGTATAAAGTGTTTGTAGGCCCTATAACTATTAGCCAATACCACAACTAGTACCAGTACTAGTACCATTTTGGAAAGTTGGTAATATCAGTACCACTTAGTCACAAATATTAGTACCAGTACCAATTAAGTTAAAAATTATCTTACCAATACCAGTACCAGTATCATTTATATTGCTGGTACCCACCCCTGTGATGAAAAAAGGAAAATAGATACCCTAAAATGATTGTTCGTCAGAAACAAAATTACCGCAATCGCTCCTTCGTGAAGCTAATAAGTAACACTCATGTTCGCCCGTCCATCATAACCAAATAGAACACAAGTTTTATAATTAATATAACGATAATTGGCAACTAGACACTTTATTCCCCTCACCCCCACCCCACCCCATTCCCCCCTATTTTCTAATAGTGATAAACATCAAAACTATATATCATCCAAGCAGAGCTGGGCACTTGCGTTTTTTTGCCCGTTTTTTTGCGGTACTGCGGTACTGCGGTACTACCGTGTTGGTCGGTACCGCGGAAAGTACCGCGGGAAATTTGAATGCGGTAGCGGTACTGCTGTACTTTCAGCGATCCTTTGCGGTACTGCGTTATGCGGTACCGGTTTAGTAGTGCGGTAGTAGTACCGCAGTACCGCAGTACCGCAAAAAAAACGGGCAAAAAAACGCAAGTGCCCAGCTCTGCAAGATCCAAGTGTCAAACAGGTGGCAGATACACGACAATTTTTGACATTCCCATCCGAATTGGATGTTTTAAAATCAGACTTTAATTTGTCGCCTCCCTGTTTATTTATCATCTGAAAGTCACTTCATTTAAAATCTAAATATAAGTTTAAGCTTTAACTAAAAGAATAGAATTTCTTTATAAAATTAATACTAGTTTTGGGGAAATGTATAAATTTCTAAATTGGACAGAAAGACTTTTTTTTGCTGAATCTTATATTATAAAGACTGGGATCTTACTAACTTTGTTCGTTTATATTTATTTTTGTTCGTTTCATTTCTGGGTTTAGTTTTGTTGCGCAGTTTACCCCCATGTTCTACTCATTAATTCATTACATTTACTTGCCGTTTTGGCTGGGGAGGGTGAGGGTGGTTTACATAATATTCGATTTTCATTAGAGTTTCGGCTTTTTTTGTTTCAAATTAAACACAATATATATACAGGGTGGCCCATAATTCCAAATCAGTTTCAAGTAAAGCGAAAATACAAAATAAATCCAACAAAGTAAAAAGTTTATAATAAGTTTAGAAGTATTTATTAATTTGAAAGGGGAAAATATAACCCTCTCGACAAATATTCTTTCCTTAGTAATTGATTACGTCAGTGTGAGCTCCGCTATATGGATTTTCGCTTTAATTATAATCGATTGGGACTTATGGGCTACCCTGTAGAAAGAAAAAAGAGGAAAAATCTCCCTTGAAACTTGTGACCTCATTTTTTTTCTTTTGACACACAATACACACACACACACACACGTGTGTATATATATATATATATATATATATATATATATATATATATACAGGGTGTTTCAAAAGCCCCTCATTATTTTTAAAATTTTATTAAAATAGCAATTAGAAGAGGAACCAAATGACAATTTGGTTGCTGAGTCGACGATTCATGAGAATTTTGGTGGCATCAAACTTGGCTTCATAAGTCTACTGGAAAGTCACTGGTACACCTCAACGTGGGCACCGTCTTTTTCGAAACAAGCGAGCCACCGTTTTACGCATTCTTGGCCGACATTGGACAACATTTCGGGAGTAACAGAAGCACACGCATTCCTGATCCGTTCTTCTAGTGTGGGGAGGACTCGCGGCTTGGTGGCGTACACTTTGCTCTTAATGTAGCCCCACAAAAAGAAGTCGCATGGAGTAAGATCAGGCGAGCGAGCAGCCCATTCGATGGGACCACGGCGACCAATCCCCCGATCCGGGAACTGCTTATTCAGAAATGAGCGAACTTCACGCGAGTAATGAGCAGGGGCACCGTCTTGCTGGAAAATGACTTCTTGCATGTCAGCTACAGCTGACAGTTGGGGGATGCAGAACTCCTGAAGCATACGAAGGTAATTGTCTCCGTTAACGTTCACGGAATTTCCATCTTGATCCCGGAAGAAGAACGGACCAATCAGCCCAGCTGAGGAGATGGCACACCAGACGACCAATTTCGGCGTGTCCCCTTCATGTTCACGGATCTCCGCAGGATTGTGAGTTCCCCAGATGCGGGTGTTGTGCCGATTGACGCGACCAGAAAGGTGGAAGAGAGCTTCGTCGCTGAACCACATGTGCTCCAGGATCGATGGGTCTCTTTCGTAGTGATGCAGCAGTGTCTCACACATCTCCACCCGGCAATCGTAGTCTTGAGGTTCCAGCTTCTGAACCACCTGGATCTTGTACGGATACAGCTTGAGACCACGCCGCAAAATCCGTTGGATAGATGTCGCGCTGATGTTCAGTTCCGCAGCAGCTCGCCGAATGGACTTTCCTTGACTCTGAGTAAACGCCTCACGGACAGTTTCGACATTCTCCTCGCTCCGCCCACTTCGAGGTCTTCCTGATCGTGGTTTGTCCTTTACGGATCCGGTCTCCATAAACTTCCGGTGGGTGGCGACGATGGTGTTCCTATCCGGTGCATAATGCTGTCCGTAGACTGCCCGGAATCGTCGCTGCACTTCGACAACAGATTGAAAAACCTCCTGCCATGCAGCGATTTTACACCTCTGCTCTAGAGTCAGCATGGTAGCAGAAGAAAACGGAGCAAAACTTCAAATGTAGACTCAAAAATTCTCAACTACTGAGTAAGAGTTTACCACAAGATGAACGTCGTTGGTCGATTAGCTGCAAAGAAAATTGAAAATCAAATTAGTGAGGGACTTTTGAAACACCCGGTATGTGTGTGTGTGTGTGTGTACTGTGTATGTTCTCGAATCAGAATTATTTCAGACATTCTTCATTGTCTTTTTGCCATAAATTCGAACTGAAATGAAACTGAAGGAAAAATATTTGATTGGAATTGGAAATAACCCGAAATTTTAGGTCGTTTTTAACGAGTTTCACAAATTCTGTAATTTTTAATTTTTTTTTAATTTTCATTCATTTTATTCTTAAAAAAGCACCGATTCAAAATTTGACTACAAGTGGGCGTACAAGCATTTAATACTGTGGGGCAGCTTTTTTTTAAACTGCGGGTTGCCCCCTTTCTGGGGGGGTGCAAGGAAGTTAACAAAGGAAAACTAAAAATGTGAAAATGTCGATATATTTAATAATATTATTCGCTATCATTGTACTCGGTTTGATATGTTAAAATTATTTGAAAGATATTTCATCAACATTAAGAAATAAAACATTCATTTTCAGTGTTACCTCACAGTGATTGTGGTATCAATAAATTGCATTCCATGGATGCCATTTGCAATTGAAATAATGGGGGCGTGAAGGAGTGACTTCAGTTTAAAAGGGGCGTTGGATTAAAAAGTTTGGAAAAGCTATTGTAAAGAATTAGTAATGTTGAAAACATTGATTAGGGATAACTTTAATTTTTAAGCTTCACGCAACAAATTATAACACCCGTCCATACTCATCGACTCATTTTATATATATATATATGATACACACAGACCGTGCATGGAACAAGAAACTCTTCTAGGATAATTAAATCCACTATAGTCCGAATAAGTAATGGTAAATGACAAATACCATAGTTTTTCTTTTTCATGATGCAAGCCCGACGTGGGCAACGGGTCTCTCGCAAAGAGGTCCCATAAATATAGCTTCCCTCATCAGCTATCTGCAAAGCAGACAGGATCCAGCTTTGGGACATGGATCTAGGGTTTAAAGCAAAAGCAGACAGGATCCAACTTTGGGACATGGATCTAGGGTTTAAAGCAGCCTAGCCCCACTACATTTAGAACCTCAATATAAGTAAAAGACTCGTTGCATTCACGTCGGATTGAATAAATCAAAGAAAAAGGGGTAACTATTATATTTTTAGCCAAAACCAAAACTTAAACCTCAACTGGCAGAATTGAGCGTCCACTTTTCAAGGCACATAACATGTCCGTTTCATGATGGGACCTCCTTGCGAGAGACCCGTTGCCCACGTCGGGCTTGCATCATGAAAAATAAAAACTATGGTATTTGTCATTTACCATTACTTATTCGGACTATAGTGGATTTAATTATCCCAGAAGAGTTCCTTGTTCCATGCACGGTCTGTGTGTATCATAAAAAACTCAGGGAACCATTCTGAGTTCATTCCCATCATGAAACGGACATGTTATGTGCCTTGAAAAGTGGACGCTCAATTCTGCCAGTTGAGGTTTAAGTTTTGGTTTTGGCTAAAATATAATAGTTACCCCTTTTTCTTTGATTTATTCAATCCGACGTGAATGCAACGAGTCTTTTACTTATATTGAGGTTCTAAATGTAGTGGGGCTAGGCTGTTTTAAACCCTAGATCCATGTCCCAAAGCTGGATCCTGTCTGCTTTGCAGATAGCTGGTGAGGGAAGCTATATTTATGGGACCTCTTTGCGAGAGACCCGTTGCCCACGTCGGGCTTGCATCATGAAAAAGAAAAACTATGGTATTTGTCATTTACCATTACTTATTCGGACTATAGTGGATTTAATTATCCCAGAAGAGTTCCTTGTTCCATGCACGGTCTGTGTGTATCATAAAAAACTCAGGGAACCATTCTGAGTTCATTCCCATATATATATATATATATATATATAATATATATATATATATATATATTATATATATATTGTGCTATATTCAATTTAACTCCTGCGCTATAACGTATGAACAAATTTAGAGAAACAAAACTTGAATTAATACTGTGATGAGCTAGAATTGGAGCTGGAATATAGTTTTATACAGTTACAAAATTTCAGAACACTGATCGAAGTCTTTTACCCAACAACCCCGACTAACAACTTTTGTGGTCATACTTAACTATCAAATTAATTGCTCATTTTACAAATACTCTTCTCGATGGTACGCGGAGCTGTTAATTTGTATTCATTTATGACTACAATTTACGGCATCAAAATGGTCTGGGATTAGCATTTGCCCTACATTCACGAAGAATCGAAAGGTCTTTTCCAAACTCATTTGGAAACAAAATACCTCCATAAAGGATACAAAGCCTTCTGGATCGAACGCGCAGATCCTTGTCGTTATTATAAAACGAAGTTAAGTTCAGAACCTTGTATTGAGGGGATAGGGTTGTTATTTCTTGAATTCATTTCCATCTCTCGAAAGATTCGTTGTTTTCCTCTTTGATGTAGATTTGCTGATTTTACTCATGCCATTCCCAGAATAAAAGAAAGACTTAAAATTCTTATTACTGGCCTACATATTGATCATTACTTAATTTCATGTTAATTCTGAAGGTCTTCCTCCCTTTATATATATATATATATATATACATATATATATATATATATATATAATATATATATATATATATATATATATATATGAAGGATGAATTTGAGAATTAAACATGTGGAATAAATACATGAGGCAAACTCACAAGGAAAAAAGAAAAAACGATTCTAAGGGTCAATACGACGGGATTAGCTTCTCTCATAAGACCATTAAGGAGCAGTTTGGCTGCAGGCTTTGGCTTCAGGGGTCAAGCCCTTACTTAGTGCTGTCCGCATTTATGAAAGGTCAGTATGTATATACAGTCGGAGTTCGTCACTGATTTTGCACGAAATTCCAAGTACGTAAATAATTGACGGTATAATATTTACGTTCATAAAACCTTTAACACATGGGTTTCCAACCTGGGGGAGATTTCCTTCCTGGAGGGGAATTTTACTATTCTCAAGGTGGGGAAAGGGAGCTTCAAAGTATTATTTAATAATAATAATAATTAATAATTAATAATAATAATATTAATAATATTTATCATACTTGTTCTTCAGAAATCTACCCTGAATCATGGCTGCCAAGTCTCTCTCAGCTTTACTGAGCCTCATATCATGATTTAGTCAAAAGAGAACAAGCTGAGCCTTCTAATTCATGTGTTTATTAGCATTTTATTATCTATTTCTATTCTTTATAACGTAAAATAAACCACCAATTCTGAAATATGTATTTTTTAGTCTATTTTATTTTGGGTTAGGGGGGTGAATTAATTATTAGTTTGAGGTGTGCTTGGGGGGAATCGAGTAAAAAAGGTTGGAAATTTATGCAATTTAACGCATATGCTTTAGTGAAAGTAAAACCTGCTACATGCAGATAAGAAATTACACTACCCATATTGAGCACGTTCAATGGTACTCTTGAAAAAGAATAGTACTTCCTGAAAAAGAAAAAATTCCTCTCCTTCCACATTAATTATACCAAGTTTCATGGACCTACGTTAACCCATTTATTTTAACTTTGTAAAGTGTGGCATAATTAAAGAATTAACATGGTAAGCTCATTGTTTAAATTTGTTTTGGTACATTTAAACAAAGGTCATTTATGAAGTTACGTCATTCAAACTGCCATTTATTAATTTATTCAAAGTTATTAAAACTTTTATTCATTAAGCTTTGATAACCATTCAGAATAAAATAACTTTGTTCACTTTTTACGCAAATGCCATTCATCCAAAGTTGTTCATTGTCTTTCACTGTCTTTTGTTTATGTAAGTGTCATTCATCCAAAGTTGTTCATTGTCTTTCAGTGTCTCTCTTTTATTTATGTAAGTGTCATTCATCCAAAGCTGTTCATTGTCTTTCACTGTCTTTCAATGTCTCTCTTTTGTTTATGTAAGTGCCATTCGTCCAAAGTCAATCACTGTCTTTTATTAATCTACGAAACAGCCTCTATAAATCACCAAATTTCCAGTACCATTATTTGTTTATTAAATTTTCAATCTCTGACGAGCACATAAATTACTGAGTTGCAGTCTGCATTGTCATTCTTTTATATGGAGAAGATTTTCTTTCATTCTCGCATCCTAAATCACCTTCACTTTACTTAGGAAACTGAAAATTATAACAATAATTCATTCTTGTTATAAATTTCAAGAAGGCCATTCAGTGTGTCAATAGCAGTTCAATCCTTCAATATCTCACGCAGGTACTCAATGGTTTTATCGATCATGACATATTTGCCAAGTTTCAATTTCAAGAGATTTTATAGACATTCCCAATGATTATATATATATATACTGTATAAAAGAAGGCATAAAAAAGTAGGCCAATGTCACTTAGATCTCATCTCACCAAAATATTTGAAAGAATAGTTAGAGAAAAAAACCGTGACTTTTTGGAAACTCAGAAAAAATTAAATGATAACCAACATGGATTCCGGTCAGGAAGAATATGCCTATTACAATTAATGGAACATATAGCAACATTATTAATATACTTGAAAGTAATGAAAACTATGATGTAATGTACATAGACTTTGTCAAGGCGTTCGACGAGTATGGTCATGGAATCATAGTACATAAACTGAAATATATGGGAATAACAGGAAAAGTAGGAAAATGGGTATATAATTTCCTTAGTGAGCGGCAGCAAGTCGTTACAGTTCAAGGAATAGCTTCATCAGAGTCAGAGGTCCTTAGCTTAGTACCACAAGGAACAGTATTAACTCCATTAGTCTTCATAATCATACTAACTGATATAGATGAGGAAGTTACCAGCCATTAACGTCCTTTGACGATGACACAAAAATTAGGATCATAGAAAAATAAGAAACCCAGAGGATATAGGATCCCAACAAACATACATGAACAGAAGCTACAATTGGTCTGAACGCAATAATATGAAATTTAACAAAATTTTCAACTATTAAGGGACGGAAGAAGGGAGGACAAAAAGTCCATGGAATATTATATCCCAAATGGAGAGGAAATTCAGACAAATTCTAAATCAAAAGATTTAGGTGTTGTAATGACTGATGACGCGAAACACAGAATAAGATAGCAGTAAACAGAATAAGATAGCAGTAAACAGAGCAAAAAGAATAACTGTACAGATACTGAGAACCTTTAAAAGAAGGGATATGAATATAATGATTCTTCTCCTAAAAACACTGATCATACCAAAGTTGGAATACTGCTCAGTCTTAACATCCCCATATAAAAAAGAAGACATTAGTCAAATAGAAGGGATTCAGAGAAGCTTCACAGACAAGATAAATGGATGGAAAGGACTAAATTACTGGGAAAGGTTACGTGAATTAAACTTATAATCGCTGGAAAGAAGAAGCGAGAGGTACACCATTATTTACACTTGGAACATAATGGAGGAACTAGCCCCTAGTTTTACTTTGAACCCTATAACCATCATCAAACAACAGTGGAAAGTAGAAAAGGAAGAATGTGTCGTGTTCCCAAATTAAATGCTAGATAGGGAACATCCTCAACCCTGAAAGAAAGTAGTTTTATTGCGAGAGGACCAAGACTGTTTAACCAGCTGCCCAAGGAACTAAGGAACACGAGTGGTGTAAGGTGGATATTTATAAAAGAAGACTAGATGCCTGGCTCAGAACAATTCCAGATGAGCCAGGCGTACCTGGGAGGTGGAGAGCACAAGAAACCAACTCTTCACTTCACCAGGCCAACTCAAAAGTAGAGGCAACAAGCTGACTTTCGCGAAATGAGGAATCATCGCATGGAACATTTGAAAGGTTATAATGTTATAATGTTTCAGACCAACAAAGACCCTAGGATCCACTCATGGCTGGTCTACCTAACCATGTTTGTAATTGTGTATTGCGCATATCCTCCGTGGTGGCGAAGGGGACCTACAATTTTACGCGGGTTCCGAACGACAAAAACTTTAATTTTACTACCTTAAACTATACCCAATCTATCAACATATACGTCTAATCGATTTTTAAACATGTTTATAGACGTGCTACTAATTACTTCTACCGGCAAACTATTCCAGCTATTTACTATTCTATGCTTAAAAAGGTTTTTGGCAACTGCTGTCTCGAACCTTCTATTTGTCAACTTACACCCGTTATTTCTAGTCCAATTATATTGAGATATTTCGAAAAAGCTATCTCTATCTACGTTATCGAACCCATTCATAATTTTGAAAACCTGGATTAAATCACCCCTTAGCCTCCTAGTCTTGAGTGTGGTCAATTTTAACTCCTTAAGCCTATCCTCGTACGACTTCGACCTAAGCGACGGAATCATCTTAGTTGCTCGTCTTTGAACTCTTTCGATTTTGTCTATATCTTTTCGCATATGCGAATTCCAAAATTGGATCGCGTACTCCAAATGAGGTCTAACTAATGATTTATAAAGAGGAACAATAATATCGGACAATTTGTACTCAAAATTCCGAGCTATAAAACCTAACACTTTGGTCGCTTTATTGATCGCTGCTGTACTTTGTTTCACTACTTTTAAATCACCAGTGACTATAACTCCTAAATCTTTTTCCTGCTGTACGCTTGCTAACTCCTTCTCCGACATACTATACGCAAAATTACCGTTACGCGAACCCATATGCAAAATTTTGCACTTATCAACGTTAAATCTCATTTGCCTTGTGACTGACCAATCAACGATTTTATTCAGATCTTCCTGAATTTTACCTCTATCTTCGTCATTAATCGCCCTACCACCCAGCTTCGTGTCATCCGTAAACTTTGAAACTGTACTGACTAGGCCGACATCTAAATTGTTACTATGTATAAGTGTTCAAGGATTGAATTACTGAAGCATGAAATCGAAGGTAAGTGCTACGGATGTACGGACCAACAAAAATAATGCCCCCCGCCCCAATTTCCACTTCCTCCCGTGGAGCTTAATATAAACTAGAAAACTAAAAAGATGGGTGAGATAACATAGAGTTACACACACACACACACACACATGTTCCCATCTCCGCTTAAGTTTAAAATTCATATATCTAAAAGACTTATTAACCAAACGTAATTTAACCTAACCTAACCTTAATGCCATCGAGCCGAGAAGGGCACGATAAGTGTTTCGGGTGCAAGTGAGGGCTCGAATGGTGTTTCCAGTTAAGTCATTAAATAACGATGTACTCGCTAATCTAACCTAACCTAACCTAACCTAACCTAATCAGAACCAGCATATTTTTTTTCCAATAACAAAAATGTTTCCAGATTTTTTGATATAATATTTTTAATGTTACGAGATAGCAAAAGTGTTACCTCACAGTAAAAAATTACCCCACTATATCTCTGGATTATCCCACATCAACCTCACTCATTCTCTGGGATCGCTCATTATCCCTTCTTGCATTTAAAAACTGGATTCATAACGTTAATATTTATATTTACGAGCGAATACTTTTAAAGAATTTTACGAATCCAACCTCAGAAATTGTTTTCGCGCTACAAAATATAAAAGCGAAAATCGTTAAAGAATTTTGGAAATTTAACTTAAAAACAAAGTCTCAAATATTTTAATTTTTTAAATTTTTGGGTTAGCAAACGTTCTTAGCTCAGTGGTAACACCGTTTGCCTATAAATCTAAGACAATGAGGTCAGGAGGAGTTTGATGCTCGATAATACTGGTAATTATAATACAGTAGCCTACCTGATTTCTTTTTATGGGGTTTTTAAATCCTTAAACAACGGTCGATATCTACTGATGTTCTCTTAGAGAACGCCACTCAACATCACTTAATATTTTAGGTTTTTCCGCAAAAGACGGTCAACATCTATGGATGACCTTTCCTGCCTTTCTTTGAGGTTTAAAATAACTCGTAAAATCACGACAAAATTATTCTTGAATTCTTTTTTTTTTTCCCGTTTTATGCGCACAGTGGGGCTATCGATCACATCCATACCCGGTGTTAAAGGGCTAAAGAACACTGTGCATTCAAATCACTGTCATACACTGGAAGAGCAACAGGTCAACATTCAGCGTACAGTAGACGGCATATCGAGAGAGACATTAGAACAAGTGTTTGATAATCTGATTTGTCGTGTACACTTATATGAAAATCGTAATGGCCAACACATTAAACAATTTTGGTAATTTATTAATAAATATGCATTCTCCAATGGATTGCGTTTCTGTTTGAACACCCTGTGTGTATATATATATATATATATATATATATACAGAAAGAGAAGGGGAGAGAGATACTATAGCGCTATTCTCAAGTTGACACCTGGAGTTAGTTTATCATAAAACACTTCAACACGTCACTAAATATTTCCTGAAGACACCTGTGTCTTTATCTTTTTAGCATCTTAGGCAACTTTGTTTCCTCCTCGAAATTTACTTTTTTTTTGTTTGTTTGAACAAGATTTCCGAGTGTCCAGAAATGCTGACGAAGGTTCTTTCGCACCTGCGTCAGAAGTATTACAAAGAACGTCTTTGATTCGTCTACGAAAGTTTTCACCGAAGCCTGTCCTCAAAGGTCAGCCTCTTTTAACCCTTTCGAGACGGGGCCTGGAGCAAAATACACAGACATGTTTCAGACAGTTTACCCCTCAGAGAAAGTTCCACAATGTTTTTGCTTAAAATGTTAAGTTACGATGTAAATTAATAGAAAAACTTAACCCTGTATGTGCGGGCGAAAGAATATATGTCCCAGAGACGGCATTACTTTAATAAGGCCCCTTCAGGCTCTGTTACAGAAACATCTTTACGTATAGGGTCTTGTACCATATGGCCTATAAGCATTCGTACAAACTCACAGCTTAACCGAGAGGCTCTATAAAGTACTGTATCAGCAGCGTACCTCGTATTGAATTTGTATTTTACTTAATTTTAACGTAACACTTTTATAGTTGATTTATTACGTACTGTATCTTATCGTGTTCTTCGTAAGTAACTTTAATCTCCACAATTCCTGCATATTTATTTTACGTTCAGTTTAAGACTTTGTAATGTGTAAACTTTTATTTGTTTTTTGTTAATTAAAACAAATACCATGAAGTCTTTCCTTTCCTTAATTAATGACATTAATGACCCTAAAACAGTTACTTAGCTAATTAATAAACTAGTGCCTATAACCAGTAAACAGTGCACCATATATATATATATATATATATATATATATATATATATATATATATATATATATGTGTGTGTGTGTGTGTGTGTGTGTGGCCATTCGTCTTCCTGCTCACCTTGATTAAAAATGCTTGCTAATTCTTTGTTTCTGCAATAATTGTGATTTGAAATGTTCCAAACTCATTTGTAAAAACTAAAAATCGTAGAATTTCAGTTTGATTTTTTTGTTTGGAGTTTGAGGGGGGGGGAGCCATTTTTCAGTCATTGATTCCTTAATTGCCATTTCAAGGATATTCGAGAAATTTTCTTTCAAATTATCCAGTTAATTAGTTGGATAAGAGGGAGAGGCACTTGAACAAGAACTGCTTTGTTGACCTCCTATTTTCCACTGCCTCCTCTGAGTTATCTATCATCAGGAACACAAAGGCGTTCCAATAAGTTCTTTGCTATTTTAAAAAGAACTGAACGGGCAGGTATTGAAAATTTTGTATAGCATCATATTTCTGTTTCATAAACATTAGTTAGATTTTGGTAAGTCTGTGATAAAAATTTCAGGTCTCTACGTTAAAAAATAAGGGAGTAGATTCCATTCCAAAATTCCCACCCCAAATGCACCCTAACTCAAAAACTACTTGGCCGATCGATGTGAAACTAGGTTCTACAACATATTAAAATTTCACTCCAATCTTATAATTATTTAAAAAACCGCGGAATAACCCCCTTAAAACATTTTAAAGCGAAACGGACAGAGACTTAAAAACGTTCTAAAATGTCAGAAGAATGCCAGAGTGTTGTAATATTATAGAGCGTCATACTATTTGTGACGTTTGATTCCAATTTCCATAATTTTCCGTTTTTCTCGAGAATTTTAAATTTATTTCATGGGGAATAGAATTCTTTTTTCCCGGAATTCTCGTCGTGAATATCAAACACTAGGTCACACACGCTCTCAGCAGTTGTAATCCGTCAGCTTTGAAAGTTTAGGGAAAATTGTGCAGTAAAGGAATGTTATAGGCTACGGAATAATAACATCAATAATAATTATAAATTGAGGAACCTTTATATAAGAATTTATGCAAGTTAAAATTCTTAATAATAAGTTTTATATCTTGTTATACAATAAGAAGTTGTTGGGATCCAAAATTTAATAATGTTTGTAATTATTAAGACGATACACTAAAACATAAAATGAAATTTTATTATTATATTCAAAATAGTGGGATCACCTGAAGATCAGGACCCCCAGCCTTCGTTAGTTAGCCTTATAAGGCTAACTAACGAAAATATTACGACTTAACCTAACCAATCGTCAAGGCGTACAGTTGACCTAACGATTGGTTAGGTTAAGTCGTGATATTTTCGTTAACTAACGAAGGCTGGGAGCCCTGATCTTCAGGTGATCCAAATAGTGTAGGCCAATTTTAACCATGACGTCAATCCATCCAATTGTTACTACTCATTTTGTCCAGAACTAAGGATACTTCACCTCCCTTAGAAGAGAGTCACGTGACTGTGCAGCAGTTTAACTCACATATGTGCTATATGTATAATACGCTTCAATCACGTGAGTTGTTTACGTCCAATCGCACTCCTGTACTCTCATTGACGTCATGGCATACCCGAATCTGACCCAGTGATGAAGGTCCACAATAAAAGACTGCGAAAATCACTATAAAAATGGAACTAAAAATTATTGTTAAATACTTTAACAGTTTAAATTATAATTTATAATACTCTAGCTTAGAGGTAATTTACGACAGATTAATATTCATTATAGGTGTAGATTATTAATATTAATTTGAAAAAGGGCTTCTAACAATTACAATTAACTATACCATATAGTTAATTGTAATCGTTAGGATAGCCCTATTTCATTTTTTCTCAGTTCCACTATGATTCTGATAAAAAGAAAGACGAAGGTTAAAGACAGAGGCAAAACGACAACTAAGGGAAGCTGGTCGCACAAGCAACTTCAGAATGTGGACGCTAGAAGAAAGAAACAGTAGAGTTTCGTCTTTGAGTGAGGGAGTCGCGCTTTGATGTCGTGGAAAAACATACTGTGTTGACTCTCGCATCATTCAAATTATTTTTTTTTTAATCACATTTCATTAAGTTGTGAACAATTTATGGAACTTTCTGGACCGTCAAACACTACTACCCTTTCATCGTTAACTTGACATTGACGTGAAAAGGCATTTCTTTTTATTATTTATCAATTGACTGTTTCTTTGGTAAATTATCAGTTTAGTAGTGACTTTATTATTTTGATAAAGACGTGATGTTTTCGGTTGTGAAAGTTAAATTTTCTCGGCCATAGCTTAATGGACTAGTTAGTAAAGTGACAGTTGAGTTGTGAATAGTTTAATAATCATTTACTTGGCCAGGGTAAATTGATGAAACTGTTTCTGTCTGGGAAAAACCGTGAACTGATAACCGCGAACGTCATAACAATGCAAAATTCCATCGAATAGACAAATGGCGTAAGTGTCGTTTTGTTTTGTTTACAGTACTTCAGTTCTTGAGTATTTTTTTCTCAAGTTGCTAGGACATTAGGTGGTTGTGAATAGTAATAATTAGGATGTGGTATAAGTGGGTTAGGTTAACACCGTGGAATCTGTTATCAAGGGTCTACTGTTGTATGAGGCACGTCAGTCGTAGGTGACGAAGTAACTCCGAGATAGTGAGGTTGGTGTTACTGTAGTATGCGGTCTACCTACGATTCGGCGGTCTACCTTTTAATTATAGCTTCTTATCTTCTTATTATTTTATTATTAGGTTAATTGTACGCCCTTGACGATTGGTTAGGTTAAGTCGTGATATTTTCGTTAAAACTAACGAAAATATCACGACTTAACCTAACCAATCATCAAGGGCGTACTGTAGTATGCGGTCTACCGTTAAGTATGCGGTAGTAGTATGTTTAACTTCTTTAATAATTCCTTAATTGTGTAAATTAAATTATAATTCCTTTCAATTCATTTTCAATTCCTTTTAAATATTTTGAACGGTAGACCGCATACTACAGTAGAAACTTAACGGTAGACCGCATACTACAGTAGAAACTTAACGGTAGACCGCATACTACAGTAGAAACTTAACGGTAGACCGCATACTACAGTAGAAACTTAACGGTAGACCGCATACTACAGTAGAAACTTAACGGTAGACCGCATACTACAGTAGCACCGTGAGGTTGCCCCACATAGGCTGTTAGGCCTAAACAACTTTTATAGTTCTATTTAAAAACATTCGGACAACGTTAATAGGATTTCCACAAAAATCATATAAAAAATAATAATTTTATAGTATTGAGAATATGTAGGCAACATCCATAGTTCTGACAAAAATGAAAATATTCTGACATTAGAATGTGTGTGTGTGTGTGTATATGCTGTAAACAGGACTTGAGTTAATTTCCCATATATTTAGTATATATAACATTTAATCACGTGACCCATGGGCGGGTAGACCCTAAAAATTAGGGTTCCTCAATTATTGAATATTCTTTATCGGATAAATATCTTCCATCGTATTTAAAGAAATAGAAAACGAAGACCCCATTCAAGCTTCATGCGAAAAGGGGATTAAAAGTAGAGCACATTTTGCTGGTGCCTCACAGATAAAAAGACTTACTAATAGGATATTGTGTCCCTTCTATTCATGGTTTAATTGGAGTTAGCTTCTTTTACAACAAGGAAAGGGAATTGAATTATAACATCTTTTACAGTTTGGGTAATATCTGAAAGTTAGTTAGGTGATTGAAAAAAGTTACTGTAGGAAAGAAAATAAAGTCGAATAGATATTTCATGAATACTACTATACACGAGTAGTGTATAATACTTTGGAATAGAGGAGAATCCCCCCCCCCCACAACATTCTTAGTTGAGAATGAAAATTTGTGGTAATTTCTGTGTATTTGTCAAATGAAATTAACAAGTGACCGAAGAGGGTTCGGTTCTGAATTCAATTCGAAAATGCGAAATTTTTCTACAAACACATCTGTTTATGCGCCTCGGTGGTGTAGTGGTTAGTGTCGCTGACTACGAATCCATCGGCCCTGGGTTCGAGACCCGCTGACGGCAGCCGGCGCGCAGCAAAACCTAGCTGTTCATCCTTCCACACAATATAAAAAGTGGTTGGTAGATAAATGGGTACCCTGGGTGGCCTAGTGGTGAAGACGCTGGGCTGCTGATGGGGCGTAGTTCGGATTCCACGTTAAACTGTGGGTCTAAGGTGGAGTGAAAAGCTTGAGCTTCGTCAGAATAAACAATTCGGGCGAAAGCTAACCAAAGGTTATATACTTTGGTTAACCTTGGTTTTGTTTCAGCCCGAATTGTTCATTCTGACGAAGGTCAAGCTTGTTGCTCCACCTTGGACCTACAGCTTAACGTGGAATTCGACCCACGACCCGCCACGGGTGGTCAGAAATTACAAAGTCCTTTCCCAGACTCGATCTCAACCTCCCGATCAGCAGCCCAGCGTCTTAACGTTAACAAAAGGCCACTCAGAGTATCCATTTATCTACCACCCTATTTTTTATGGAAGAATGAACAGCTGAGTAAGCTGCGCGCCGCCTGCTTTCGGCGGAAATCGCACCTGGGGTCGGAGGACTAGTAATTAGCGATGCTAACCACTACACCACTGAGGCGCATATACATAATTTTAGTGCTCTTTTCCGATATCATAACTGACGCCATATATATATATATATATATATTATATATATATATATATATATATATATATATATATATACTGTATATAACTCCATATTATATTGAGAACATCTATTGTTTTAAAATGTTGGTCTTTCCCTGTTTTTACAAAATAAATAATAAAAAATGGCACTTGGAAAAGATGTAACCGAACGCGAAAGGGGAATTAAAGTAGAGCACATTTTGCTGGTGCCTCAGAGGTAAAAGACTTACTAATAGGATATTGTATCCCTTCCACTCCTGGCTTAATTGAAGTTGGGCTCTTCTACAACAACAAAAAAGGGAATTTTATAACATCTTTTACAGTTTGGGTAATATCTGAAAATTTCTTTAAAGGTCCTGTCTTTTGGATATCCCAATATGAAGAAATCACGGGTGTTGAGATCAAGTGATATAGGAGGTCATGCAAGACCACAGTCGTAGGGCTTGGGGTACTTGTTAGACAGGATTCTCGGGCCATAAGTTTCATGCAAAAATTTCCCAAACCTAAGTTCTTCTCCTCTACGAGTAAAAACAAAACAACTAAGATTTTTCATTGAAATATTCTTAGCACAGTTTGCACAAATCAACACTACACCATCTTGTACTTTACTTAACTTATAATGGCACTTTAAGTTTCACTATAATGAAAAAACTTCTGAAATTACTCAAAGAATCCTATCCTCAACTACGTATCAGAGTTATTCTCGCTCCGACCAAATCAGCTCTCACTTTCTTCAAATATAATGATACTGTTCCTACACTCCTCAGAGGCTCAGATCCTCCATAATTTATCAATATAAGTGCGACCACTGTACGGGGTCGTATGTAAGTAAAACTAAGACACTTGAAGTCTCGCACCTTCGAACACCTTCTAAAGTCAATTTATACAAATCAACCTCCAAGCAAACCATTGATACCATCAGATGTTGCAGTCAAATTTTAATATTCTCGTCGGTAGCAGCTCTGACCTCAAACTTGAAATCATGAAATCATTATTTATTTATAAACTTTAACCGAATTTTAACTCTGATGAATATTCGGTTGAACTCCTCGGTTTTAACTAAGGTACTTATTTTGTTTTCATTTTATAATATTTTGTTTGTTCCGGTCTTTTTTTGTAATTTTAATTATAAATTTTTAACTTTTTAACTTTAACTTTGCCTTTGCTATTTTAACCTAATGGCTTTTATATTTATTAACCCTGATGATGGAATATGTGTATTCCGAAATGTTGGTATCAATTAAAATGTGAAGAATGTTTCCTCATCTCTCTGGTGTTCCCCTCCATTATTACATTACGCTTTCCTTGCAACCAATCAGTAGCTGATATATATGTGTGTGTGTGTGTGCGTGTGTGCGCGCGCGCGCGCGCGCGGGCGTGTATAATAAATCCAGACTAACTATACAGTAGATATGAAAACTGTTTTATTTTGCAGAACTTTATCCGGTACTTTCCTGTTATCCCGCACCCCAGACTTTTTGCTGAAAATATCACACCTTAACCTAACCAATTGCCAAGGGCATACAGTTGACCTAACATGAAAGCACCTGTTTTTCTGTTATTATTATTAATAATCTTTTAAAGTCTCATTATGGACATACAAGAAATACGGTTAGGTCAACTGTATGCCCTTGACAATTGGTTAGGTTAAGTTGTGATATTTTCGGCAAAATGTCTGGGGTCCGGGATAACAGGAAAGTACCCTTTATCCTTATTAGTAAATTATATTATAAATGAAGAGAAAAAGTTAATCGTCCTCGGGTACGATTAAGGTATGATAAACTTTTAAATCTAATTTTTGAAAACTAAAAACTAAAATTCTAAAATTAAACTGAACTAAACTATACATAATAATTTCTAATAGTGGAGAAGTTGCTTATTTACTAGTGATTGGAGGTTTTGGTTGTCTACTTCATAATTAAATGGCGTAAAGAAAGAAAATGGTATTGATAACACAGGTCAACAAAAAAAAGTTTTTTTCGTTGCCAAGGAAATTCGTACGAATTTAGGGTATTTTGGGGTTGCTGAATTCCAAAATGAATGTAGTTTTTCCGATTTGGCTCTAGTTCTTGAGATAATGAATACCCTCAATTAATAGGAAACGTAACCATAACGCGTGCATATGGGAAACTACGGGAACATTCTAGATGGTGAGACCGAATAAAATGCCATTATGTATTTCATGTGTTTACTTTTGTATGATTTGAGACAATTTCAATGCGATTTGTAAGTAGGCTCCGCCTGAGCATTAAATTTTTTGCATTTTTACGTGTTTCAATGGGGTACCAATTATCTCATAAATTAGAGCCAATCTAGCAAAACCGATGTCATATTCGGAATCAGCACCACAAAGTTACCCCAAAATCACACTAATATGATTGTCAATAAAATGAGTGTTGACCAGTGTAATAATTATACAAGTTTGGTTTTGGCTAAGTATAAAGACGGTCTCTAAGGCCGGCCGCACACAGGGTCGACCGCGACACGATTCCGCGTCGCAGTCGCTGCAGTGGTGGTGGGGGGGGGGGGGGGGGGGCTACCATTCTGTTAATATAAAATCACACGCAATCGAGTCGTCACGACCCAAGTCGTCAGTCGTCAGTCGCAAGACGATCCTGTGTGCGGCCGGCCTAAGAGATTGAAGTCACTGTCGTTAGCTTTGCAAAGGATTTCGACATGACTCGCTTTTATAGGGACTTATATAATACATTTCGTCCACAAACAATTTCCTCGACATTCGAATAAATTAATTTAACCTAACCTAACCTAACTTAACCTAACTACCCAAGTAAACTTTTCGATAAAAATAATATGTCGACTAAATGCGAGTCCGCTTTTATAGTCCTGTTTTATGAGAATGGATCTGGATATTAGAAAAAACTGTAGATAAAATATCCGATTACGACCACTGCGTTCCTTACGTCCGTTAAATCGGACTTTTAAAGGGAGAGTTGTTTTGTAAAGTGTAGTATGCATGCATCAAAAGTGTATCAATAGAGTACGTATCTGAAAGTTTTCCTTTGATATACAGGGTGTCCCTAAAGTCTGGACACATAGGAAATATCACTAACTATAACTAACTATATGTTATTATTATTATTATTATTATTATTATTATTATCTTAAATTCATGCAACTGAGGCCTAAGGTAGGCCCACATCGAATCAGCAACCCTGAGGTAGGACCAAATAGGACCTCCAAGTCCATAAGTTATGGACTTGGAGGTCCTATTTGGTCCTACCTCAGGGTTGCTGATTCGATGTGGGCCTACCTTAGGCCTCAGTTGCATGAATTTAAGATAATAATAATAATAATAATAATAATAACATATAGTTAGTTATAGTTAGTGATATTTCCTATGTGTCCAGACTTTAGGGACACCCTGTAGAACGAAGATCCGAAAATACGATTAGTGACAGGGATAAATCTCGGATCTCTTTGGGAACGTAAAATTTCTTAATGTCAGTTTTGAAAATATTTGCTATTTATGTAAATGTGTATGTTTGTCAATAACAAAATATAATCGCAGTTTATAGGAGATTTTGCTTAGAAATATTTTATCTTAGAAATTTATGCAAACTATTTGAGAAATAAAATCTTGGTGGTGTTTACTTTTCTCTCTCTCTGTTGAACCAAAAATAAAATAGTAAATGCGGCTTTTTTTTGTAATTCATCAAAATATCTAATCAAAATAGGTAAACAATACTTCTTATTATAATAAAATAATCATACGTTTCTTGATTATTTGTATTTTGAGCAAATAATCGGCATCGATTATTTAAAAAAATTGTAGGAACATTATCATTTGACTTTGCACAAACTTTTTTTAAAAAATGACTATGTATAGAATTTGGGAATCTCCCTTTCAATATGATATTTAGATTTACTTTTTTTGTGCAGGAAGGAGGGGCCAAAGGCGAACGCCCTCAAAAACGCCACCCCTATAATCAATAACCTAATCAGTAAACTTTCACTCTGGATTAGAAATATCTACATATGAACAAAATTGTTGCCTTAACTTGTAACTTAAACAACTCACGATTTACTGAAAATCATCCGCCAAATTTTGTAATCATTCATTCGGGCTTAAGTTTATTAAAAAATAAAGGTATATACAAATAAAATTAAAGTAAATTTTAATAGACTGAATTTTAATCCATAGAAGTTATGGCTACTAAATGCAATTAGCTCTATATAGGGTGGCCACAAAGTTCCTTTGCATGAAAAAACAAGGGCAACATACAGATATGCTCTAATTTCACCAGCAAAGGGACTTTGTGGCCACTCTGTACTGTAACCTTTCTGAAAAAACCTTTGGAAGTTTAAAGTTTAGAAATATTAAAGTTAATATTGAAAATTAAATACATTTAGATTACAGTATAATGAGGTAATTTCTCTCCATTATCTGGGCAAAGTTTGTTCCTTGGTGGTTCATAAATGTTTTAGCTATGCTGAAAAGTCTTTCAAAACTTTCTACGGATAATAGGGTATCTGAAAGTTATTTTTCACGTGCTTAATTGTGAAATCCAGCTTACCACACACACACACATATATATATATATATATATCTTGGGGAGGGAGGGGGGAGGGGTCGTTCACAACACGAGATAAAAATAGATTAAAGTTTTCGCAATCAAAATACCTCACACTAAGCTGCCACCTCCATTGTTTCTCCTAAGTTAATATTATTACAAAAAAAAATAATTGTATAAAATTTAATATAAGGCAAAAGTACTCTACTGTCTCTCTCTGTCTCTCTGTCTCTCTGTCTGTCTCTCTCTCTCTCGACAGCGTGAACACAAAAATGTCCAAAACTTTTTGAAGCGTTATAATTACGTCTGTTCTCCGAGCATGAGACGGAAATTAACCAATAAAAATCTCGTATATTGTTCGAGAGAGAGAAAATATGAATTTGAAGGTTTGTCAAATTGGGAATTAGAGAATATTAACGTTTATTTGCAATACCTGAAATTATATTTACGATTCTTTATTATCAGTGATTTTTTTCTGCAGAATTCATCCAATTTCTTCGTTCAGCTGCATCGAGTTCCATCACTGGAGAATGTTCCCCGAAAGGCACAATTATTGTAGATTATTTAAATGAGAGAGAGAGAGAGATACACACACACACACACAGAAAACATATTTCAATACAATATGTAGAAAATATTTCAGATTTTAAACCGAGTGTGGGTTTAATGTTTCATACAAGGTGGCCCAAAAGTCCCTATCTATTTTGCTGAAATAATAGTATTTTAAGATAAAAATCTAGTAACATAATTAGATGTATATTTATTTATGAAGCTTATGTCTAAGATTGGACGTGAGCACCATCATTGTCGCTGCAAATCTCAAATCTGTCCACTGCATTGCGGAACATATTCTCAAGCATCTTTGGGGTTATTTTAGCGACTGCCGCGACAATGTGGATTTTCAGATCCTGCAGGTCTGTAACTCTTGTTTTGTAAACCTCAGACTTTATAAAGCCCCACGCAAACAAGTCTAATGGTGTTAAATCCGGAGGTCGTGCTGGCCAGGGCCTGTTTCCACCACGTTCAATCCAGCGATTTGGTAAGAGCTTATCAAGGTACGCCCGAACGATGTTTGCATAGTGACATGGAGCTCCATCTTGTTGAAAGAAAACAGTGTCGAGAATACCATCTGAACAAAGCTGGGGTTCAACAAACTGCTGAAGTATGTCAAAATAAATTGGCCCTGTTACCGTAGCTTCTGCAAAGAAAAAAGGTCCATAAATCTTTAATCTTGTCATACTCAAGCAGATATTAACTTTAGGAGAATCTCTCCCATTTGTAGAATTCTGTTGGTTTTGCACTATCCCAGATACGACAATTATGTCGATTAACCTTTCTGCATGTGTGGAATGTCGCCTCATCGCTGAAGAGAATGTGGTTTAATAAGTTTTCGGTATAATTTTTTCAATCAATTCTCTGCACATAGCGGCTCGTCTTGGATAATCCTCTTCGTATAACTCGTGTAGTACTTGAATATGGTAACTTTTCTTTTTTAATGTTGATTTTAAAATCCTTAGAACAGTCGTTTTTGGTATGCTCAGTCTACGTAATGCTGCGCGAGTTAACAGTCTAGGATTTGTTTCAAAGGCATCTCTTACCAATTCGATATTTTCTTGAGAGGTACCCAAACTTCCAGATCTTGCCTCATCATGAACAGATCCTGTTCTTTTAAATTTATTGACAAACTTGCAAATGCTTTGTTTGTAGGTCCTGGTTTGTGAAATCTTCTTTCGAATTTTTCTCGAATTTCTTTGAACTTCTTCCCTTGGATACGTAGTGTTACTACCATCTCACGTTCTTGTACATCTATCATCATCTATGCCTGTAGAAAACAAAACAGAAATATCATTATTTCAACAAAATAGAGAGGGACCTTTGGATCACCTTGTACACTGTACAGTATATGGATTAAATGAAATACGTTTTGTCTTTAAATTGGTTTGTATACAGGCCACACATAAAATGCTCTGCTTTTGTTTTATATTCCATTACACGCATAATGTGAACGCGATACAACGACATTTACCCATTTTCAGTTGGAGATGGCGAGATTTAATCTAATGCAAATAACCTAATTCCTTTACCATAAACCAAACCTAGAAGGGATATTTAGGCTTTTTAACGATTTTCATTTAAAAAAAAAATGTTTGAAACTGGCCAAACCATTAATGTCGCTACGCGTACGTTCTTGTCTCGATGAGCTTTGTCTGTATCCTAAAGACTGTTGCGGTTTCGTAAGGTAGCTAAAGGTAACGAGGAACACGCAGAAATGTATATGTATATATACAACTTGATGGATACTGTACCCTTTTTCTTTATAGGATCTGTCTATTGCCAATGAAAATTATCATTATCATTATCATCATTATAATTATCATTATCATAGATATGTTGGTATTTTTATTACGTGTACTCTTTACTTTATTTCTTTTTTTTCTTTTTGTAGTTTTAGCATTGGGTAGTTTTTATTATGACTTCTTTCAATATGCGTCTTATTTTTATTTCTCTTTTAGTCATAATTTTTTTGTTTTTTAAATTTTTAAATTTTTTAATTTTTTTATTTAACTTATCTTATCTTATCGGTTTATTACCTTCAAGGATAGTGTACTATTTTATGGGATTTATATCTTACCAATAAAGCTTATCATTATCATATACACACACACACACACAAAAACATATATATATATATATATATTGTAATGATTATACATTTGGTGTTCTACTTGGCCGATAAATCACTTGCATTGTACGAACTGTGAATGTTTGTCAAGATTCCCAGACCAACTTTTCACTGACATCCCTTCAGCAAGTAATAACAAAAACTTAACGGTTTTATTTATGTTTATTATGATAATTGTAGTTTAATTAAGGATTGAAAAGCCTTTAGGGTAAAGGGAAATGCTTTTTATGTTAAACAGCAAAAAGAGAGAGAGAGATCGGTAACGCGATCATGATTAAATTGATTACCTATATTTATGACGAGTTCCACAAACCTATGATTCTCACGTAACCAAATAGAATTCAGCTCTGAGTATGAAGATCCTTCTGGCACACTTCTAGAGGTTTATTTACCCCAACTTCTTCCCCATAGGGAAGACCATCTCCCCACTCCCCAACAGAAACACTTCCCCAGTCAAAAATACAAAAACCTTTACAGATCTTTGAAAACTTAGTCAGACATAAACACCTTCACTTGTAAATTATGTAAAAAAAAAAAAAATATATAGAAACCGTTATATTAAAAAGTTTACTTGAGACTATTTACAAAAACAAACAAACCCAAGTTATCTTAACCCCCCCCCCCCTTAATTACGAATATTTTCTCCGTAATACAAAATAAATATAGACATTATTTCTCACTTCCTCTCAGATCCATTTATTATTAATTATAATAATTGAGACCTACAAATTAGACTCGTTCCCGCGAATAAACAAATTTGAGAATCACAATTGATTTTTTAAAAAAACACAAAATAAAAATCACTCTCTCAATAGTTAACTATTCTTACTATTTAAAAATTTATCATTATTTACTGCCGTATTTGTATTAACGCAATAACTTACGTTAATTATGCCCAAACTTAATTAATTAATGTTGACCAATTCACTTTTATTAACCGAGTGTAATTATATACAAGTCAGTTTTTGTATGTTAATAAAAAACAATATACTGACAATAATTTACGTTTACAGATTAATTACATTAGAAGTAAATTCATCTTAACTTGGTTGTGTTCGAACCGCTGTCACTGAAGATTCGAAATTTGTGAGCCACCACCACGTCACTCCCTCTGCCACAAGACGTTAAAGGTGTAATGAAAACTTGGTGTCTATACTCTTTTGCATTGGTTTTGGTACGTATACTTTAATATATATACACTGTTTCTGTTTATATATATATATATATATATATATATATATATATATATATATATATATATATAATATATATATGCAAACGACGATTTGCAATTACGGATACTTGTGGTTTTTGGCCAAGTTTGTGTAGAGCAAGCCTAAGGTAGTGCGAGTGTGATTGTGATTGATGCAGATAAATTTGTGCTACCTTGGGGAGGAAAATACAAATTTTGCGGTGCATCTTGCTCCTGAAATATTATGCACCAGGACTGATAATGACTGGGGGTGTCTGCAATACAAATTAACGAAAATTGCAATAAATTGAATACAGATGTGGCTATTCTTTGGAGTAGACTAACACAGAGCAGTGTTGTTTTCAGTGGTGATGAATCACGTACGAAGGCCTCGTCAGTACTTTGACCCCAGCCCCGCTAACTGCTTGGCAATGCTGCTGGGAGCTGGCTCGTACCCTGAAATGGGCGTATGGGCGGAATGGTGCTCTGTGTAAAAAGATGTTTAACTCTTTATACTCCCACTTAAACTATGAATGCCACGATAATTATATATATATATATATATATATATATATATATATATATATATATATATGTGTGCCAAAATGCCAAAGTAACACTTATAGTAAGGACCTTTTCTACCAATTAGGTCGAACTTTGTAAATAAGTCGGATTTTCTTGTACGACCAACTATTTTTGAGATTAGGGTAGGCTAGGTTAGGTTAGATTAGATCAGATCCTTAAATCGGGTTAAGGATTAAGAATTTTTTACCCGTTTTAGTTACGTATATGATAGGATAATAACATCCGTAATGCGTGTTCTAAAAACATTATCTCCCTGACCTCGCTCGTCTTGTCTCCCAGTTTCAAGCAAAATGGTAGATATTAATGGCCGGACAAAAGCTTAATAATAATCTTTATGAGGAACGTGACAGAAATTCATGATGCTATTTTGAGCGATATAAAATCCTATATTTTTTCTACCTTCACTTAACTTAAAGTTTAAAGCATAAATTTCAGTAATTATATTTGTTTTTATGTCATGCGTGTAATGAGGAAAGTTAAAGATTCGAAATTACTCCATTTTTTAAAAAATTATAATCATAAATTTAAGGTTGGCTTCTAATTTGGTGAATTTTTGAGAAGTTCTTTGAAAAATTTGAAGCTTTCCCAAAAATACGATAAAATATTATTATTATTATTATTATTATTATTATTATTATTATTATTAATAATACCAAAGGTAATCCAGAAATAAATGTCAAATATAATGAAATGGAATACTTTTTAATTAATTTTAATTATAAAATTAAAATAAGTATGAATCAACCCAACAAAAAAAATTAATATTAAGTTTTCAAAAAAAAAAATTTTAATTTCTAAAATTTAATATTGTATTTTTTTTTATTTACATTTTCTTTATTTTGTACTTTTTTCTATTTTTATAATGAGTCTTCTGAAAATGCCTGAAGCGTACGGGCGTAACGCTAAAAAATATATCTAAACCAATAGATTTTATTTTAAGGATTTTTGTAAAGGAAATTCCTCAGATGTTGAGAAATTGTTTCTGGAATTTCGAAAAAATTTCGCAAAAATAAATTAAATCAAAATTTACTTTAAATTACTTAATAATAATACTAATTAATAAAGTAGATTTTTGCATTTAATTTTCAACGTCTTCAGTAATAATAATAATTTTGCTCCAAGATTCAGTTTGATTAATTAAAAGAGTTACTGATAAAAATGATACAAATTTCTTTACGGAATGTTTGATTTATCATCAACTGACGTTTCGGTTCTCCAACGAAATAAACCATCTTCAGAGTGTTATTCAAATCAATCCTGTTGTTGTATAACTATGTAAGCAATATGTTTTGTTATTATTTCGCTAGGTGAGGTACCCGGCGTTGCCCGGGTTAAGTGAATGCCCGGTTAGGTCAACTGAATGCCCGGTTAGGTCAACTGAATGCCCGGTTAGGTCAACTGAATGCCCGGTTAGGTGAAATGAGTGCCCGGTTAGGTCCCTTGACGATTGGTATCTCCCAAAACCTCCTCACCCCCATTCATGCAACTTGGGGGCTAACCCCCTCCCCCATTTTTCCGACTTGTCGGCAGTGGCCGGTGGATGAATGTTAACCCACGAATGATACGTTTTGCTACTTGACCCCTTATTCTCTTCTTTTAACCCCTACTCTTTCCTTTCTCTCCGACTAACCTTAGAGTGGATCTTAGAGTCTTTGTTAGCCTTAGCTTCTGTAGATTTCCCGATATATTCCATCCACAACTGCTGCTTTTCCACTTTTCAGCTTGCGAACCGCCCCTTTCCCTTCACTCATGGTTACACTCTCAAGCATTTTGTTACAAGTCTTCCTCACACTGACAAATCCTGTCATTCTTATATTTGCATTCATCAAACCCTCGAAATATTCCTTCCATCTATTCCATAGTTCTAAATACATTGTGAGCATTTTGCTTTCATCTCTTACACTCAAACTCACTCTATTAGTTTAATTTCTGCTCTTCCGCAATTCCTTCCAGAACAACTTTCTATTCTCTACATAATTTCATTCATCCTCCTTCCAAACTCATTATTTATTCTCTGTATCTCCTCTCGCATTAGTGTTTTCACACTTTGCTTCCTCTCTTCATACACCCACTTTCTTCTTCCATTTTCCTCTCTATCACAACTATCCAACTTATACAACATCCATTTCTTTTATTTTCAACTGCTGATGGTACTTCAGCATCCCACTACGCTATTGTCCCCTTTTTTACACCTATTTTTGGAACCCCCGACACGCTCCTTGCATTCCTAATGAGACATCTTTTACACTGAATTCATCATTCACTCCCTTACTATACTCATCCGCTACCTCTTTCACCGTTAATATTTCTACTTTAATTCTTTCGTGACCCTTTTTTTTATTACAATATATTGATTACAATCATTCATGTATTGGTAGTGAAAATTGTATTGATAAAACATCTCGATTTCCACATATATATCTATATCTATACACACACACACACACACACACACACACACACACGAGTATATATTTTTTTTTTTTTTTTTGTCTGCTTACAGGCGACCAAAATTCATTTTACTTTTCCTTTAATGGCGTTTCCCCAAAAGATTGAATAAAATGAGTAAAATTGACGTTACGCTTTTAAAAGGTTGAAATACTTTAAAACTTTTTTTTTTTTTAAATAAATTACATCTAAACTTTGCGACAGACTTTTACCAACTATCTTTGAGACTCAGTTACAAGTTATGCCCATATAAAATCACTATATAATTTTTATGATTTTTTTAATACACTTAAAGTTATGTTATAATTTTGCATCAAAGGAGTTCCATTTTTGCTTACTTTGTCGACTTGAAAGCTCTGTCCACACTTTAGTTTAAAAGTTCATAATTTTACTTTCAGACATGAATATATTAACAATTTAATGAGATTAAGAATTTTTAATATCATGCATCTGACATCAAAGTAAATTTTTTTTTTTCTTCTTTTTTTGTTAAGCAAACTTTCGTACCCGAAAGTTTTCACAGAAAATTGAATTTGTTTATGGGGAAGCTTTACAAGAGAACTCCAGATGCGAAATATTTTTGCGATGAAGTCAGTCAGTTTGAGTTGGAGATGAAGGTGGAATTTTAAGTACTCGACAGGAGTACTTAACTTGCATCATCAGTTAGACATTATATAAACTTCTGAATATGGTTCATTTTGATGAGTAATTAACACCACAAAGCAGTTATAATTTCAAAGTTTATTTACCACTGTAGTTGGAGTAATCGAGACAAATAAAAATACAATATACTGTAGTTATCTAATCCCCTATCTGTGATTTTATATCTGAATGTTAAATATGCCAATAAAATTGATTGGTAGATAAATGGGTACCCTGGGTAGCCTAGTGGTTAAGACGCTGGGCTGCTGGCGGGGCGTGGTTCGGATTCCACGTTAAACTGTAGGTCTAAGGTGGAGTGACAAGCTTGACCTTCGTCAGAATGAACAATTCGGGCGGAAGCAAAATCAAGGTTAACGAAGGTTATGCCTTTAAAATTTAAAGCAAATGTTATTGTTTGATGGAGCTGTTTAACTTTCTTTGCAACATCTAGGGTCACATGACAGAGGGGACCTACAACTTTACGGTGGATCCGAACCACTGGTCACTACATAATGTGGACGCCTAGGACGGTCCTCCATGGAACTACTACCTAGACCCACTGTCGCTTAACTTCACTGATCGATGGGAAACGGTGTTACAACCTCAGACATGACATAGCCCTATTTAAAGTAAAATTCATTGATTTGAGTTTAAGGTTTTCGTTCAGTATTGTTCTAAGAAAACCTGTTTATATCATGAGAAACTGATTATTGTCTGCCATGTGACACTGACTACCGCAGTACGCATATCCCATTTAATTTTCCTATTTATATATAATTCCAATAAAGTATAGGTCTATATATATAATTCCAATATAATTCCAATATAATTCCAATATAATTCCAATATAATTCTAATATTTCTAATTTAAATATAATTCTAATATAAATATAATTCTAATATAATTCCAACAAATATTAGAAGCTTACCTTGTTTTAACAGCTGCATAAATGAACAAAGCAGAGAGGCAGATTTCAGCGATATGCAAGTGCATTATTTGAAAATGGGAGACAAGTATTTTGCACTAAATTCAATTCTCAAAACAGGAATTCAAACTTTATTTGAAAGTATAAAAAAAAATAACTGAAAAATAATTATTTTTAAGTTAGTCAAACTTATTCAAACTTTTTTATCTTTTAAACTTTTGTCCGTGTGTGTGTGTGTGTGTGTGTGTGTGTGTGTGTGTCAAAAGAAAAAAAATGAGGTCACAAGTTTGAAGGGAGATTTTTCCTCTATTTTTTTCTTTTTTTTCTTTTTTCTTATTGTTTCAAAGCTGAAAGAGAAAGAAAAGGAGAATGTTATTGCAGGTAAATGTATTGATGTTATATCATTCATCATTTAAGTCAATTTCACGCATTTAATGACTCTGTTCATAATCATAAATGTTAGAATTCTTTCAATATCCTGCACAAAACAAATCATAAAACATAGAAATTTCTCTCTCTCTCTCTCTCTCTCTCTCTCTCTCTCTCTCTCTCTCTCTCTCTCTCAGCTTTTTTATGATTTTCAAATGTTTCAGGTTGAAAACATTATCAATATAATTAATACTTGAGAATATTATTACAATATATAAACAAAGAAAACACACACACACACACACACACACACACACACACTACCACCATTTTAAAATCCATATATCTAAAAAATTGATTACCCAAACCTAATTTAACCTAACCTAACCTAACCTAACCTTAATGGCATCGAACCGAGAAGAGCGTGATAAATGTTTCGGGCGCAATTGGGGTCTCGAAGGGTGGTTTCTTGTAAGTCATTTGATAGAGAGGTACTCGCTAATCTAACCGAACATAAACTAACAAAACTTTAACTAACCTAACCTAACCTAACAGAACTAAAATATGTTTTCCCACAGCAAAAATAGTTCTAGATTTGTGTATATATATATATATATATTATATATATTTTTTATTTCCCGAGTTAGCAAAAGTGTCACTTTACACCAAAAAAATTACCCTATAGCAGTACTTCTCAACTTTTTTGTGGGCATGGAACCCTTTCGAAACAGGCGACCACATCGCGGAACCCCACAAAGCTAGCTCATCACACAAAAACATCTGAGGAACATAAAAATATATGTCTATATATATAGTAATAATAATAATAATAATAACATACAGTATATGGTTATATACCATTTATGATTTCCGTATCAAATATCCAAATATCAGTCTGTTACGGAAGCGAAGAGAATATTACAAATGATTTAAGAGTTACAAACCAGTAATTAAATTTACTTAATTAATGACTAGCTTGCTGCTGCTTTGTTTTAATCATAACCTCAAACCGAAGGATATGGTTGGAGAGAGAGCACTCCTCATCGCAACATCCAGATTTTCTATGAGGCTGTTCCGTGCTTTGGTTTTGATTTATGTGAGACAAGAAAATCCCTTTTCACAAGGAGAAGTGTTCGGAAACTGAACGAGGGTTTGAGGCCCTCCTCAGAAATTACACGCATATTAGGAGGAGATTGTAGACACCAATCGACCAGGGAAGTACTCCGGGGAGGACGTTAGACAGAAGACAGGGAATGCTGGAACTCGCGTTTCTCCTATCACTATCCTCCTCAGCTGTCTCATCTACCCTGTGAGCAGTCCAGCATGCTCTCAAACACAAACTCCTCTCCCTATTTTTCACTATACATACACTTGTACATGCATCTTACATATTGCATAAATCTTTTCAAAAGTGAAAAAAAAAGGCAACAATTTCAAGAGCCTGGCAGTCCCCTGGAGAGGGAACCATAAATGTTCTCACTTCTGGCTTCCCCGCTGCCGATATCGCGAACGCAGACCCGGGCAGCAGGGCTGGTTCTGCTACTACCCATTTAAAATGTTCTAGGCCTCTGCCTGATTCACTTTTCATAAACTTTCGCAACATTCGTGGCTTTTCTTCAAATTTTCAACCTATTGAACACCACCTCTCCTCCTCTAAACCTCACTTTCTCTTCCTCATTGAAACTCAGGTGTCTGGGACGGCCGACAACAACCCCTTTTCTGCACCATCTTACTTTCTCTATACTCATTTTCACCCCAAAGGTGGATGTTGCGTATATGTACGCAATGACCTAAATTGTTGTCGTATTCCCGAACTCGAATCCCCTGAATTCTATACTCTTTGGCTACGGCTTACATGCCAATCTCAAACTAAATACATCTGCGCTGTTTACCTTTCTCCTAATTCTACTGACTATCCAAAATTCTTTGACTACCTCACTTCCAAAGTGGAATACATTCTATGCCACTCCTTTTGTTGAAATCTCCATTTTAGGAGATTTCAATGTTCACCACCACTTTTGGTTTTGCTTGTTCTAATGCTATCCGCAACAGAGAGGATTTTTCAGAATAGCGTCGCCATCCAAATCCTGACTCTCACTCAGCTTATATTTCTGCCCGGAATCGTGCAAAATTTGACTCTGTGAAACTTTTGTTATTGCGCTATACATATCAAAAGCTTTTGATAGAGTCTGGCACAAATCTTTAACCCCTTCAATACGGCGACATACGTGCGTATGTTCGATTAGCGCGCTCCAATATACGACGACATACGTATGTCGTCGTATATTGGAGCGCGCTAATCGGACGTACGCACGTATGTCGCCGTATTGAAGGAGTTAATTTCGAACTGCCTTCCTTCGGTTTCTATCCTTCTTCTGTGACTTCATCTCTAATTTCCTTTCTGGCCGATCTATAGCTGCGGTTGCAGATAGCCACTGTTTTCTCCAAAAGCAATTAACAGTGGTGTTCCTCAGGGTTCTGTCCTGTCACCCACTATTTTGCTTTTATTTATCAATGATCTATTAAGTCGCACTTCCTGTCCTGTCCACTCCTGTGCCGATGATTCCACTCTTCACTTCTCCATCCGCTTCTCAAAGCGTCCCTCTCAAGAGTCACTCCATGTTTCGCGTGGGATGGCTCTGGTACACCTGATCTCTGATCTTTTTACCACCTCTGATTGGGGTCAGTGAAAACCTTGTGGCTTTCAATGCCTCAAAAACTCAGTTCTTCCATCTGTCTACTCATCACAATCTTCCACACCACTATCCCTTACCTTTAACAATACAGAACTCAGTCTTTCCTCTTCTCTTAACATTCTTGGTGTTTCCTCTGCTCGTGATCTTTTCTGGAAAGATCACATATACTCTCTTTCTAAAACAGCTTCTAAGAGTGCTGTTCCGCCTCCGCAGTTGCTCTAACTGCACAGGGGTCTTGTCTGCCCCTGTATGGAGTACGCTTCTCATGTGTTGGGTGGCTCAACCCACACAGCCGTACTTGACCGTGGTGGAATCAAAGGCTTTTCGTCTCATCAATTCCCTTACTCTTACTGACTCTCTTCAATCTCTCCTCTTCGCCGCAATGTTGCCTCACTCCCTCTTTACTATTGCTATTATAACGGACACTGCTCTTCTGAGCTCTCTAATGCATGCCTTCTCCTTTTAAGGAGAGCACGCAGCACCAAATTTTCTACACATTCTCATTCCTCTCCTGTCCAACTCTCCAACACAAGAGGTTAATCGGTATATTTTCAATCTTTCATCTACTCAACCGGTGAATTCTGAAACAATCTTTCTCAATCCATCTTTCCTCCTGTCTATGACCTCAACTTTTCAAACGCAGAGGAGTGTTCAGTCATCTCAAAGCCTTGAACCCTTGATTATGGCTATCTTTGGATCCACTGCCTATCCTTACCTGGTGACTTCTTCCGCTGGGAAGGTATACGCACAAAATTCTCCTCGAGGCCTTTCAAATGAGGCGAGGACACAAGTTCTTTCATCTCGATCGGATCGGAAAGCTCGAGAAATTTTCCGAGGCTCCACCTTATCTTTCTACAATTTGAGCTTCATCTTGAATGTCTCCACTTTGCTGAGTTTGAGTGAAGACATCAGCCTCACCGCTCTTGAAGGCTCAGGTTCAAAGAGTTCACCAGATCGTAAGCTCGGATTATTATCAAAACAGGTGAAAATCATCAAACTGTCACAGTTTTTCATGGTCTTATTTTGCCTTCTCACAGGACAGCACATGCCACAGGTTTTTTCTCCACAAAGACGATAGCTACAGTCGTCAAGAGAAGGAAATGTTTTAGAAATGCGTGTGTTTAGTGCTCTCAGGGAAGGACTACGGGAAATCTAGGAAGAAAAACAGGAGGTATGATATACACACTTGCAGTGCAAACATCAATAATAATAATAATAATAATAAAAAATTCGTTGTCGTGGAACCCCTGGACACATTTCGCGGATCTCCACGGTTCCGCGGAATCCCGGTTGAGAAGCACGGCCCTATAGTACATCTGTGAATTATCACACACTGGACCTCACTTATGCCCAGCCGTTGCCCACGCAAACACACACACACAAGTGGTTAGCGTTGCTGACTACGAATCCATCGGCCCCGGGATCGAGACTCGGTGACGGCAGCCGGCCGGCGCGCAGCAAATCCATCTGTTCATCCTTCCACCACATAAAAAGAAAGCGGTAGATAAATGGGTACCCTGGGTGGCCTAGTAGTTAAGACGCTGGGCTGCTGGTGGGGCGTGGTTCGGATTCCACGTTAAACTGTAGGTCTAAGGTGGGGTGAAAAGCTTGACCTTCGTCAGAATGAACAATTCGGGCTGAAGCTAACCAAAGGTCATATATATATATATGATGCAAAACCTACAAGGAAAAAGAAAAATGATTCTAAGTTCTTTCGTGTATTCAGAAGTACACCTCGTCAGGCCTTGGAATCATTTTCTTTTTCCCTTCTGGGTTTGTATCATTCATTCATTTCACGTGTTTAATTGTGAAATTCATCCCATATATATATATATACATATTATATATATATATACATATAATATAATATATATATATATATATATATATATATATTTATATATATATATATGTGTGGTGTGTGTTTGTATATATATATGTGGATGAATTAAATGATGGAAACCCAGAAGGAAAAAAATTAATATATATATATATATATTATATAATACACACAGACCGTGCATGGAACAAGGAACTCTTCTGGGGAAAATAAATCCACTATAGTCCGAGTGACCCGTTGCCCACGTCGGGCTAACTTCATGAAAAAGAAATAACTATAGTATTGTCATTTACCATTACTTATTCGGACTAAAGTGGATTTAATTTTCCCAGAAGAGTTCCTTGTTCCATACACGGTCTGTGTGTATCGTGACAAAACCTCAGGGAACCATTCTGAGTTCAATCCCATATATATATATATATATATATATATATATATATATATATATATATATATATACAGGGTGTCCCGTAAGTCTGGACCCATAGGGAAAAATAATAAAATTACAAAATAGTCCAAAAATTTATTACATAATCTGTTCGAATGTCCGCCGTTGTGTCGCACACATAGTTGAAGACGCAATCTCCACTGCGACAGCACTTTCTGAATACACAGTCGCAGAAATTTCTTGACACGCCGCTCCACAATGCGTGCTTTAAGGTGGAAAATGTTCTGAAGTTTGACCTCGTACACTTTGGCTTTCAAGTGGCCCACAAATAAAAATCAAAAAAAATAAAAAAATAAAAAAATAAAAATAATAAAATAATAACAAATAAAAAAATATATTATAAATCCCTATGGGTCCAGACTTACGGGACACCCTGTATATATAGAATATAATATATATATATATATAGAAAGGAGGATCAACAGAATGACGTACATGTTTAATTTTCAAACGTTTCGACAAATATATTTTTGTCATCATCAGTGGTATATAAAATTTAAAATTTTCTTTAAAAACTGTTAACAGTGGACTTAAATTAAATAAATAAAATAAATTACATGACATTTAAATAATTACATTAATTTTAAAAGATTTTAAAAGATATTAAAACAGGAATTATAATATAATTATAATATCAAGTGTAATATCATATGCACAGTAAAGTAACCTTAAATGCCAAAGCACAAAATAACAATGTCAACCTCCAGATTCAACAAGACTGAAACTGAACCATACGTAAATGTTAACCTTACTGTATGGTTCGTTGGTTTGAGAAGAACTGTTAGTTGGTTAGAAAATGTAATTATAAGAAAACTATTGTTGTCAATGGCTGGCTTTATTTTTGTAAATATATAATGATTCTAAAATTCTTAAATCTGCAAGGTTGTTAAGGTTGTTAACATTTCAAACTCAGTTTTTATGAAGAGGATGATCATTATTCCCTAGGTTGGTTCCTAAGGGGATGATAGTTCGAAATGATAAAGACTAAATGTTGGGAAAGGTGTACTTGCAACTAGAGTTGTGTACTACCAGTATACGCAGCCTTACAGCTGTCGCACATGAATTGGTAAACATTAGAGCAAATAACTTTTGGGAGTTTATTTTTAAAACTGAAAACAAAATTGACAGTTTAGTGGATTAACAAAAGCAAATCTAAAATTAATTTGAAGATAACGGATCGAAGAAGTTTAATATTACATTACGAATGCATAGGGAAAGGTAACCATAGAAAGGCAATATAATTTATTTAGTTTCTTTTTTGTACTGTAATTATACTGTACAGTTGTCCTTCAGGTACTAATCCTCAAAGTGCAACACTTACAGGAAGAGATTGTTCGAGAAGTAGGCAAAATCTCAACTAATATGAACACTGCTGTTTTGGGACGTTGCTCCGCATGTTTGTGTGTAAATGGTGGACATTTTGAACATTTAACATAAAATGACTATTAAATGTTGTTTTTACGTGCTTACTTATGTACATAATAAAGCTTTTGTTTATTAAGTGTAATTAAACAAAATAAATAATTTTAAAATATGTGTACATTATCCTGAATCATAGTGTGTATACACACACACACACACACACACACACACACACACACACACACTCTTCAAGATACAGAGTATTTGGTCTCTTTCAGACTAATAGGAGACAAGCGATTTAGGATTGGCTCCCATCTGACCCTTTACTGCGCATGCGCTTCAGGAAATATTGGAAAACTAACTGAATGATTCATTGTTATTGTTATACATGTTCCTGCACATGGGTTACTGTTTTTGTTGCAAAGACGAAAGTTGTTTTTGACAATATGGTTACCTGCGACGTTTATTCGCCGTTTATTTTATATGTGAACAACGTAAAAATTTATTAAAGGAACAATGAAGCGAATATGCAATACAAATGAGTCGATGGCCAATTTTCAATGCAATACCAAAATTATATATTATTGTTATTGAAAGCAAATTTTATATTTTATGCTTCCATTCATACCAAATACATATGCGTACATACATACATAACATATATACATACACATACATACATACATATGGGATTGAACTCAGAATGGTCACACATACATAGATATACACGAAGACAAATAATTAAGTCTTAATTGCTGCCACTTTTACTTCAACCCGTTATCAGAAAGGTGTTTTAAATAATGGCCTCCTTTTGTTTATCATCTGTAACTTTCTTTCCTCCTTCAGTAGAGACGATACGAAAGAGGGAACTCTTGTTTTTAGTATCTTAATTGAAATATTTTCTCCGTAAATGTTTTAATGTTTAATACATTTTAGTTCACCCTCAGAGAAATTTCGTTTTCTTTATAAAATTGAGATTCCCCTTGATTAAAAAAGTTTTAATTTCTCCCAAGTATTTATTGCTGGATTTTTACCTTCCACAATTTGGAGCTATTTAAAATAGCTGAGTAAATAGCTCTAGTGTGGAGGGTGCCGAGGACACACTGTAGCAGGGTTAGAATTCTGTTGCAATGAAGTAAAAATATATTTGGGAATTTTCTCATTCTTTTTTTTTGTAGGTGTTTTTTTGAGGAAAAATTACTGCTTTTGTTTTCGATCTTCAAAAACCAGTTTTGTTTATAAATATTTTTAAACGTGTTTTCTGCTATCTTTATTTGGCTTACAAAACACAGTTAATTTAAAATATTTTAAGTTATTTACTTCAGTGCAGTTTACTTCAGAATAGTCTCTAAAACACACACACACACACACACACACACAATAAATAAAATATATATATATATATGGGATGAATTTCACATTAAACACGGTGAAATAAATGAATGAGCAAACATACAAGGAAAAAAGAAAAATGATTCCAAGGCCTTTTGTGTACTTCTGACGACGTGTACTTCTGAAATACACGAAAGGCCTTGGAATCATTTTTCTTTTTCCTTGTGGGTTGCATCATATAAATATATATTATGGTGATTTCAAATATGGGGGTAAAAAAAAATTTTTTATATTTTAATGTGTTAACCCTTAACTGGTTCATTTCAGCAATAAAACACAACTAGCCTAAAATATTTTAGCAAATTTTTAATTTTAGGGGATTGCTACCAGCAAATTAAAAATTGACAGAACGACTCAAATTGTCAAATTTTTCCACACCACCCAGGGGGTACAGTACAAGGCGCATTGCTTTTTTTTAATGTGGAAAGCTCCCCCGTAGGTCCTACCATAACCACAAGCATGCATAATTAAACTAACATGATATTTGAGACATTAGCTGTCCTTACTTCATCAATGTTTCTTTCTTTCTATCAGGGTAAACAGCCTGTAGTTTTTTATTACTTGTAGCAAGAATTGTTTTTGATCTTCGTCATGTGTTAGTATTTTATTATATTCATCCACTAATTTTACTCCTCTTTCAGCTATATCATTCACGACTTTCCACTGTTTGATAGATTTCTTAGCGGAGTTATACTCTTCATCATTATGCCATTCTTTAGCATCTTTCAGTAAAAATTTTGAACTAAATTCTGTTATTGTAAAGAATCTTTGAGTAGTATTTGATGAGAAAATCTTCTAATTTTTTCGTTGGAATAAGTGCAGGATCTAGAAAAGCCCGTTTTGCAGGAAGAGTTTCTGTTGTATTTTGCAAGGCCTTTACAATTTTGTTTTTCGTTTCAGTAGGCACTTCATCATCATAAAAGGCCAAGGCTACCAGTTCTTCTGATAGGTACCAGAGGTGACCTAACAGTTTTTTAATAGCAACAAATGCAATTGTGTCATTTATTTGTTTGTAGACTACAAGATTCTGTAATAATTCCAGAGCAAGACGAGGAGCGCAAGATGGCACAGGAGCTGTAAACCATGCCTTTACATATAACCGAGTAGCAAATAGACAGATGTCGTTTAGTCCTTTTTTGTCTTTTACTGAAATTTTGAACTGAGATTTGAACATAAAAATTTTTAATGAATATGTAATTTTGGCCATCCACCTAGCCCGATGAAGTCCCGCTGGATGTTTAAATTTGATTCCACCTTTTGGTTCACCTCCCAAAAAAATAATTGTTAACTGCAATAGTTCTAGATAATCGTCTCTTGGTTGGAATGTATCTAGTTGATTTGTTGCAAATATAATTATGTCATCTTTGATGTCATGAATATTTTCATAGATATCTGGATCTGATAATGCTGTCTCGTAGTCCTCCTTATTAATGCTTGACCATTTTTCTCTGAACTTCTTAAAAAGGACTATATCTGGGCCAGAAGATGGTGATAAAGACTTTGAAACAACAGCTTCCAGCATAATTTCAAATATATGGTGTCGACATGCCAGCCACAATAAATCGTTGTCGAATTTTTGTTCTAGAAGAATAGCTGCACCATTTCTAGGACCAGTATTGGCTGCCATTGTATCGAAACACACGCATTTTATTTGTTCGCAGATGCCCCTTCAAGCGATGTCCGATTGTTGGCATTAAAACTAGAGACGCATTTCTGTCACTCAATTTTGCAACATCAAGACTTCCTAATAATTTATTATCAAACAATTTTCTACGTTTGCCAACCTTACTTTTCCATGTTGAAGGTTGTGCAGCACAGAAACCAGATTCATCACTTTTACTCTCCTCTGATTCTGATTATGTACTGGTGAGTATGACAGCCTCTTCACTCTTCTTTCTTTTGATCTCTTCTTCTGCTTTCCTCTTTTCATAACGTTGTTGCTTTTCTGCTGCTCTTTGCTCTTTTTTAGCAACAGCCTTATCAATGGTACCCATTTTTCCATGACGTCCTTTCTCACGTTGCATTTTCAAGAATTTCTTATCTTCTATTTTTATAAGCTGCATAGCATTCTCATGAGCAATGTCAAATAAGTTTTCCAGTTTATCTTTCCATTTTTCTTCTTTATTATTTAAATTTTGTGATCTTTTCAATTTGTTTGCTTTGTTTTTCTTAAGCAGCTGTCATTCCTTCAGTATTCCTTGAATTTTATCTACTACATGTATTCTTTGTTTTGCTGGTATTCCTGCTTTTTTCCAAACTGCTAGCACATCATCTGCAGTAGAGCAGCATGATTCTCTAATGTCTTGCTTTTTAATATTTCTGTAGTGCATGAAGAGGGCCATCATTTCCTTCTCTGATGGTAATACGGATGTTTTTAGTACTGCAGAGGGCTGCCCAATTAGCCATACTTCAGTTTCTTTTCTTGTAGAACTTCTCCCAAATGAGCAACTGGGTGATGGTGAGTTAGGCCTAGCTTCCATAATCGATTAATTGGTATCAAAATTACGAGTTCCAAGCAACAATTAAAAGCAAGCTAGTATATAAACCATTAATTAAAAATTCTGAAATATAAACAATTAAACATAAAATCATAAGTTGTAAAAACAAACAAATTGAAAAAGAGGGAAACTTTGACGCCTGGTAGCACATAGTAAATTTTATTTAAAATTCACCAAATTTGGCATACACTACTTTTTTGTCATAGGGAACAAAAATACAGGTTGAACAATTAAAAAAAGAAACTTTGATTTTTTTGAATCACCCTAATATATATATATATAAAATGTTATAATGTTTCAGACCAACAAAGACCCTAGGATCCACTCATGGCTGGTCTACCTAACCATGTTTGTAATTGTGTATTGCACATGTCCTCCGTGGTGGCGGAGGGGACCTACAATTTTACGTGGGTTCCGAACCACAAAAACTTTAATTTTACTACCTTAAACTATACCCAATCTCTCAACATATGCGTCTAATCGATTTTTAAACATGTTTATAGACGTGCTACTAATTACTTCTACGGGCAAACTATTCCAGCTGTTTACTATTATATGCTTAAAAAAAATTTTGACAACTGCTGTCTCGAACCTTCTACTTGTCAACTTACACCCGTTATTTCTAGTTCTACTATATTAAGCTATTTCGAAAAAGCTATCTCTATCTACGTTATCGAACCCATTCATAATTTTAAAAACATGGATTAGATCACCCTTTAGCCTCCCAGTCTCGAGTGTAGTCAATTTTAACTCCTTAAGTCTATCCTGGTACGACTTTGACCTAAACGACGGAATCATCTTAGTTGCTCGTCTTTGAACTCTTTCGATTTTGTCTATATCCTTGCTCATATGCGGGTTCCAAAATTGGATCGCGTACTCCAAATGGGGTCTAACTAATGATTTATAAAGAGGAACAATAATATCGCGCGATTTGTACTAAAAATTCCTAGCTATAAAACCTAGCAGTTTGTTTGCCTTATTGACCGCTGCTGTACTTTGTTTCGCCACTTTTAAATCACCAGTGACAATAACTTCTAAATCTTTTTCCTGATCTACGCTTGCCAACTCCTTCCCTGACATACTATACGCAAAATTACAGTTACGCGAACCTATATGTAAAATTTTGCACTCATCGACGTTAAATCCCATTTGCCATGTGACCGACCAATCTACGATTTTATTCAGATCTTCCTGGATTTTACTTCTATCTTCCTCATTAATCGCTCTACCACAATATTATCTAAAGTATTACCATTATCAAAAGGTATTATGTCTATGACCGTAGGGATATTCGTTATATCTTCTATTGTGAAAACGGACGTAAAAAATTTGTTTAGCAGAGTAGCCATTTGTTTGTTTTCAGAAACTAGCTCACCGTCAGAATTTTTCAACGGTCCCAAGACGCTCTTTACCGGGTTCCTATTTGTGACGTATTGAAAAATCGCTTGGGGGTTTTCTTTGCCGTCACGAGCTATGGGAATTTCAAAATCGCGCTTGGACATTTTTATTACTCTTTTCGCTTCACGCCTTAGAGATATGTAATTGTTTTGTAACCGCAAATTGTCTTTACCGCACTTATGTAGCCTATAAGCCCTATCTCTACTCTTTTCAATATCTCTCACTCTAGAAGTGAGTTAACGTAATGAACGTAACGCAATAGACACATTATTTCAATAATTGAATAAAAGTAAACTCACGGTATGACAGTTACCTTACAAGTTTTGGTACTTCAAATACCATCTTTCAGCTCTATAATGAGAGATGATACGAGAAGTATCGAAACGTATGTTGTGAATATTAGTAATCTGTTTTTTATACAGTGATTTTATTATATATATATATATATATATATATATATATATATATATATATATCAGTATATATATGTGTGTGTGTGTGTGGGAAGGAGGGGTCAAGGACCAGAGCTCGCAAAAATCAAGTTCCAGGGTTTTCAAGATGCCTAGACACTGTGTTTGAAACAGTGGAGGTCAGAAACAGGGAGGCGGGATGGATTAAGCAAGATTGTTCCAGAGTTAAGCGGTGGAGTAGGTAAAAGATTGAGAATAACAATACCAATTAACCCTTGTGTTAGAGCAATGTTTTTCAGTCGGATTTTCCCCACGACTCCAGTGTCAGGGTCTTAGATCGGCGCGACCCCTTATCATCCTACAGGGATAAACAAATTCACGAAGCGTTTTTTTTTTTTTTTGTATTTTTTGCACACAACTCACTACCACAGGGATAAACAAACTACATCCCAGGTGGTCGCAACTCACCGTTTGAAGAAACATTGTGTTAGAGTTGGACAGAAAAAAAATGAGAATGTGTCGAGAGTCTGGTACTGCGGTACTGCATGCTTTCCTTGAAGGAGGAAGCATGCAGTTAGCGAGTTCAGAAGAGGAGTGTCCGTTATAATCTATACTAATAATTGTGACAGTCGAACTGCGAACTTTCTTTCTTTATTTGTCTCTTATGGCCGGCCAAACCACTGGCCAGATTTGGATTAGACTTGGGGGATAGGGGTAACTGAAGCCGAGGAAGAACACAGGCTATGTGGCGTCGGCCTCTGTATTCCGGAGTGGTTGAAAGATAGTGACATCATCAGAGACACGTCATAAAACATAGTGACATAAAATGGGCGGAGCTCTATCATATATACAGTATATATAGGCTATGTGGCGTCGGCCTCCGAGGTCATATATATACATATATATATATACATATATATCGAACCCTACGGTAAAATTATTGAATGCCCGGTAAGGTCAACTGTACGCCCTTGACAATTGGTTAGGTTAAGTCGTGATATTTTCGTTAACACACACTAACGAAAATATCACGACTTAACGTAACCAATCGTCAAAGGCGTACAATTAACCTAACCGGGCATTCAATTAACCTAACAGGGCATTCAATTAATCTAATCGGGCATTCAGTTGACCTAACCGAGCATTCAATTAACCTAACCGGGCATATATTGTATATATATATATATATATATATATATATATATATGTGTGTATATATATATATATATATGTGTGTGTATATGGCATATATATGTATATATATATTGCATTCAACTTCCACTCGGGCAACGCCGGGTCGCTCCGATAGTAACGATAGTAAAGAGAGAGTGCGGCAAATCTGCGGCGAAGAGAGAGAGATTGAAGACAGTCGGTAAGAGGTGGGGAATTGATGAGACGAAAAGCTTTTGATTCCATCCGGTCAAATAGAGCTGTGTGGGTTGAGCCACCCTACACATAAGAAGTGTACTCCATACATGGGCAGATAAGACTGCTGCACAGAGACAGCAACTGAGTAGGGGTTAAGAAACTGCAGAGCCGGTGCAGCACATAACCTCTTATTAATTAACCACTTAGAGAGTATATGAAATCTTCCAGAAAAGATCACGAGAATCGGAAACATCAAGAATTTTAAAGGAAGGGGAAGCATTGAGTTATGTATTGTTGAAGGTAAGGGGGAGGGGGTAGTCGTGTGGAAGATTGTGACGAGTAGATGGATGAAGGAACTGGATTTTTGAGGCATTGAAAGCCACAAGATTTTCTCTTCCCCAGTCAAAGATAGTAGAACGATCAGAGATCAGATGTACCATGGCCGTCTCGCGTGAAGCATGGCGTGACTGTTGATGGGACGCTTTAGGAAGCTGGTGGAGAACTGAAGGGTGGAGAGGACAGGAAGTCTGACTTGAAAGATTAATTATTGATAAATAAAATGAAGAGAGTGGGTTACAAGACAGAACTCTGAGGAACACTATTATTAATAGCGTTAGAAGAATAACTGGCAATCTACAACCGCAGCTCTTGATCGATCAGAAAGGAAATCAGAGATGAAAGCACAGATACAAGGATAGAAATCGATGGAAGGCAGTTTGGAAATTAAGTATTTGTGCCTGACTCCATCAAAAACTTTTGATATGGCTGACGCAATAGCAAAGGCTTCACCGAAATCCCGAAAGGAGGAGGATCTAGAATCAGAGATATTCAAGAAGATCGCCAGTAAAGCGTTCGGGTTGGGTACGATTCTATGTGGCCGACTCGATGCGACCCAACTCGATGTGGCCGACTCGATGTCAGGACAACTCGATGTGATATCCCTAAGGGATATTTTCGTTAGTTTTAACGAAAATATCACAACTTAACCTAACCAATCGTCAAGGGCGTACAGTTGACCTAACCGGGCATTCAGTTAACCTACATTAAATATATAAAGAAAATGAAATCGACTTGGCCTGGCATCGACTTGGCTTGACATCGAGTTGTCCTGACATCGAGTCGGCCACATCGAGTTGGGTCGCATCGAGTCGGCCACGTCGAATTGTCCCTGCCCCAAGCGTTCATTGCGAAACCGATACTGACGATTTGAAAGAAGACTGTGACTGAAGAGGTGTTTAAGAATCTTCTTATTCAGGATATATTGAAAAACTTTAGAAAGGCAAGAAATTAAAGCAATTGGACGATATTTGGAGGATTGAGAGCGGTCACCCTTCTTTTGGGTAGGCTGAATGAAAGCGAATTTCCAGCAGGAAGGAAAAGTACCAGATGACAAATACGAAAGAGTTTGGCTAGGCAGGCTGTCAGCATAGAAGCACAGTCTTGAGAACGACAGGAGGGATCCCATCAGGACCGTACGCCTTCCTAGAGTTGAACCCAGATAGGCAGAAAAAATATCTTTGGAAGAGATTGTATGATAATTTCAGACCTAATTAAGTCTCTCTCTCTCTCTCTCTCTCTCTCTCTCTCTCTCTCTCTCATATATATATATATATATATATATATATATATATTAGGTGGAGTAAAAACAAAATTTGAAGTAAAATCATTTAAATGTGGAAAGTCAAACAATGGCGAGTCTTCGATCTTTGACAGAAGAAAAAAATTCACTCGTTCGCCCGACATTTCTCTCCTGTTCATAACAGAATCGTTCGGTTGAAACTTAATTTTAATTAAAAGTTTAGAAATATTTTAATGGAGTTAGTTGGAAGATCTTTTCTAATTTTATATTTAATGTTTTAATTTTTTAACTGGAATCAAATTATAGTTAAAGTTTTACGTTTTGTGAATGAAATTTCAAAAAGTTTATTTCATTAGTAATAGTCTATCTATCTATCTATATATATATATATATATATATATATATATATATGATGAATAAAACCACGAAGGAAAGGAAACACAAAATGGTGCTCAAGCGCTTTCGTCTAATGACGACATCCTCAGTGTTCCTGAGGATGTCATTAGACGAAAGCGCTTGAGCACCATTTTGTGTTTCCTTTCCTTCGTGGTTTTATTCATCATAAATATTTTTCACGTGTTACTTTCGTGAAATAATTTTCATATATATACACCAGTGAACAAAAAAAAACTGACCACGCTAATGTTCTCAGTATTTTGTGCCCTAATATTGAACCAATCTAATTGAAATTTGTATACATGTGTAAGCATTCATTATATTAATGTTCATGTTTTTCTTTTTCAGATTTTATGAATTAGAAAAGAATAAGTACATTGTAAATTGTTCAGTAGCTTGTTAAGTAAGTGCAAAATGTTCTCATACAGTGAAGAGGATAAACTACTAATAAAAAGCTTGAGAATCGCGAAGGGATAGGGTGCACGGCGTATTGTGAGTGAATTTCCAGACAAACCTTGGACAGAATCAGGTGTGAAACACATAATACACAGAGTTGACGAGACTGGTGGTGTTGATAGACGTGAAGGAAGTGGGCGATCTCGGAGTGCCAGGACAAAGGATAACATCGACTTGGTTGAAAGTTACATTTTGAGTCAAGGAGATCCGCCCGAAACTCGTCTCTCTCCGAAGGAAATCGAAAAATAAACTGGTATTTCCCGTAGCACCGTTAGGAATATCGCAAAGAATGATTTGTGGCTACGTTCTTATAGACGGCAATCTGTTCAATCACTAACGGATACAAACAAGGCCAAACGCGTAACTTGCGCTCAGAATTTGCTCGACAGATTTGAGGGACAATCACTTATACGACTATGGTTTTTTGACGAGGGAACATTTCACCTTATACTACCACTTAATCACCAGAATGATCGTGTGTATGGGAATGTTGCCAGAAAACGAGGCATAACACCAGAGCGTTTCCTGAAGGAAATTTCAAACTTCTCACCTAGCATCATGGTAGGCACCTGTGTTTCAAAGTTAGGAAAACCAACATTGTTATAATTGAACTCCAAGCCAAAATCAATGCCGAATATTACTGCACGCAGGACTTACCACAGTATACGAGGTATATTCGCCAACTTAGTAACAACAGTTACACTTTCCAGCAAGATGGTGCTCCTGCGCACAGAGCACAACGAACTGTGGCTTACCCGCAGAAAGGAACCCCAGACTTCATTGAGCCAAGCATGTGGCCAGCCAGCAGTCCGGATCTTTCATCTTTAGATTATGGTATTTGGGAGGCATTGAAGTCAAAAGTTTATATTTCCGGTAAAAGAATTCGAAATGTGAACGAATTGCGTGAACGACTTTTGGAAGGTTGGAACAATGTATCACAGCGGTATATTGACGGATGCATTGATGAGTGGCGTCCACGTTTGACCACATGTATTCAGCAAAATGGGAATCACATCAAATAATTTTTATCGACACTCTAATGTAGTCCTGTAAAAAATTCGGTAACTCAGATTCATCTTTTGACTTAAATAAAGCCATTTGTATTAGCATGGTGGTTTTTTTTCCCACCCGGTATATATATATGATGAATAAAACCACGAAGGGAAAAGAAAAACATTAGTGACGATGCAAAACGTGCCCTTGGATTTGGTATGTCCTTTTTTACTAATTATTAAAAAACCTACTGCTTTACAAATTTGTCATAGTCTTGCTTATTTTGAAAAACAGTGTAACCTTCCTCAGTCTTTGGTTAACATAGTTAAAGGCCTTGTCTATGGTGCTGCGAATATTACTTACGAAGATAACTTTCCTAAACGTTTCCGCAATAGCCTTTCACAATTAAAAAAAGATAGTGAGCTCCATATTACTAAAGCAGACAAGGCTAACACCATAGTCATTATGGACAAAGTAGACTACATTGGAAAGATGAACGAGCTGCTTCATGACCCCGCCACATACGTGAAACTTAGGAAGAACCCGCAGGATGATGTCATCAAATCATTCAATAGTGGCTTGAAGCATTTTCAAAAATCATAAGGACTTAATTCCCCTTTTCTTGTCCACTTCACCTTCTCTGCCTTACCTTCATGGTCTTATTAAAACCCACAAACCGGGCAACCCTATGCGCCCTATTACTAGCTCGGTGGGCTCTATTACCTATAAACTCTCCAAATGGCTTGTTAATGTCTTGTCCCCCATTCTTGGAACTATCTCTGACTTACACGTAAAAAATGCCATGGATCTTACTGAAAAATTGAATAATGTTCGCATTAATACCAACGATAGATTGATCAGTTTTGACGTTTGTTCCTTGTTCACAAAAGTGCCGATTGACGATATGCTTGGCTTTCTCGCCCGAGAATTACATAACTATGATCTGCCATTACCTGCACACATTGTTTTGGAACTTATTAAGCTTTGTATCAAGGATTGTAAATTCACTTTCAATGGCGAGCATTATCAACAAGTTTATGGGATGGCCATGGACAATCCTTTGTCGCCCCTTCTCTCCAATATTTATATGGAGTTTTTTGAAATTACTTACATTGCGAGAATCCTGGGGGTTGGCATCCCATGGTTGCGGTACGTCGACGATATTTTGTGTATCTGGCCCATGAATCGTGACCTGGATGACTTCCTCCTTCAGTTAAATGACCAAGTCCCCTCCATTAAGTTTACTTTAGAAGTGGAAAAAGACAACTCAATCCCGTTTTTGGATGTGCGTGTACATAGGGATAGCCCAGGTTTTAAGTTTAGTATCTATCAGAAAAAACAAACAATTTGTCCTACGTACACTTTTACTCTGGACATGACACCCCTATTAAGAAGGCCATATTTTCCTTAATGTTTCTCCGCGCTCTTAGGATCGCCAGTCCGGAATACATCGATGCCGAATTGGAAAATATCAACGGTATTGGAAGTGAGCTGTGTTACCCATCTGCGTTTATGGAATCTTGTCTTAATAAGGCTAAACGAACCTTCTATCGTGTGAATAATAACACTCGCACCTTGTCAAAGAATATTTTAGTACTTCCGTTTTTCCCGGGCTTCTTAGGCATTGCTAATGTACTTAAACTTTTGGATATCAGTGTAGTTTTTTCATATAACAATATTGTGAAAAACATCATAGTAAAAAATAGCCCTACCAACAATTTAGGCGTTATCTATAAAATTGGGTGTAAGCAATGTGATTCCTTTTACATAGGTCAGACGGGAAAGGATTTGCAAACGCGTGTAAAACAGCATCAATATTCCGTTAGAACGGGACAGTTGTCCAGTGCCCTTTTTGTCCATTTGTCAGAGTTATCCCATTGTATTGATTGGAATAATGCTTCAGTTTTGTTTCACTCTAGCAACATTGTTAATAGAAATATTCTTGAGTCTGCTATAATTCAACTTACAAATAACTTTAACATGAGTAAAGGTCTGTTTCAACTCGATCCCGTTGCTCTGAATTCCTCCAGAATGGATTTAAACAAAAAGGGCAGGTTGCTAAACCTTTGGTAAAAATTTGTTTTTTGTCTCTTTTTCCTTATAAATTTGTATGTTTCTCTTACAATTTTATTTTTCAATTTATTGTTGTATGCGTATTTCTTATGTATGTGTATGTGTATGTATGTGTATGTATATATATATATATATATATATATATATTATGTATATGTATATGTATGTATGTATATGTATGTGTGTGTGTGTGTGTATATATATATATATATATATATATATATATATATATAGTTATGCGGGTTTATATGTGTACATGTGTAGTTGTATGTATTTCTTATATTTTTTTTTTGTCTTTATATATCATTGAGGCATTATTTGTAATTTTTTGCAATTTATATATTTTTTTTCTTTATCCTTTTGTGACCTACGTATCTTTCAGACAATAACTATAAAAACCTTTGGTAATTTTTCCCTATGTATATATATATATATTCCTTATATATTGCGTTTATATTTCGTATACATATCATATATATGTCGTATATATTTTTATAGTTCTTTATATATCATCTAGGCATCATTTTTTTTCCAATTTATATTTATTTGTACTTTTTTCTTTTGTGACCTTTGAATGATTCAGACAATAACTAAAAAACCTTTAGTAATTTTTTTCCCTTATAAATTTGTGTGCCTCTTACAATTTATTTTTCAATTTATTTTTTGGTTTATTTCTTTATTTTATTTCTTTGTGACATATATATCATTTTGGCATCATCTATTAAATTGATTGTAAACTTTCCTTTTGAGCTCGAATTTGTAGACTCCACTTACAATTTTTGTTTTTATCTGTTGGTTTATTTCTTTGTTTATTTCGGTTGTGACGTATATATCACTAAGGCATTATTTTGTAATTTTTTCCAATTTATATTTATTTTTATTTATTTATGCTTTTGTGACCTGTGTACCATTCAGACAATAACTATAAAAAATTGGCTGGAAACAAGCCATTTGAATTTATGTTGAATTTCGGACAAATTGCTAAAATTGTCGTACAAATGTGTTTGCTCCTCCCACAATTTTTATTTTTATACTTACTATATATATATAATATATATATATATAATATATGTTTATTTTTGTAACCTATATATTGTCTTGAACTCTCCTTTCACTCCAGTGTTCCTGAGGATGTCATTAGACGAAAGCGCTTGAGCACCACTTTGTGTTCTTTTTCCTTCGTGGTTTTATTCATCATAAATATTTTTCACGTGTCACTTTCGTGAAATAATTTTCATATATATATATATATATATATATAATATATAATATATATATATATATTATATATACACATATACTGTATGTTCAACGCCTCATATAAGGATCACGTGTGGCAGTCCCAAAATGATCCCTATATTTGGCTGATCCGTATAACCGACAGTTATTTAAATCATCATAATATGTTATATTAAGTAATGTATAGACAACTGGGATAAGTATATTTCCACAATCCTTTTATATTTTATCCTTATACATTTAAAAAAAAACCTACAAGTTTAAAAAAAAAAACTACAAATTGGTATATTTTTTGGATAAAAAAAAAGATCCACAATGTTTCAACCATTTTATGCAACAAGGGGGGTGGGGGTTAGCCCTCGCAAGTAGCATAGGGGGGTGAGGAGAGGGAGAATGACCTCCCCCCCAAAGGGGTAACCCTAACCCCCTCCGTAGGCGAGTTTGCGATGCACATTGCACAAGCCCCGCCCGTAGGGCAAGGAGCCGAAGGTTCTGCTTGTATTTCATTAAAAATTAATGTAATTTAGATTATTTAACATCAGAATTATTAAATTTTCAGCATTATGTTAGAACTTTTTAAATTTCAAATTACTACCACTGGACCACTTGCTACCTTCGCCATGTCGTAGCTAGGGCTGGGTATTCGGGATCCCGGAAATAAAGTAGACAGCTTATTTCCCGGGAAAACTGTCATCGATCCCGGGATTCCCGGTATTCTATTTTCAGGGGAGACTTTTAAACACAGTTTTATTATAAGGTATATTATTACATGCAAAGACTTTCACAATTGAAGTTTTCGTTCACCCTGTTTTTCAAACTTTGAAAACCGTTTTCGCTTGAGTAGGGGTGAAATAATATCGCGGGATCCCTAGTCGTAGCAGAATCGCAAGAGTTTAACCGACTTCCTTAATGATTAACAATATTAAGGATACCTTTTTTGTAGTCAGAAAAAGCACCACCTTTATCAGATTAAAAGATTAATCAAGATTAAAAAATGATAAGGATGGAAATTAGTATTAATTGCTCTTCATAAATTTGAAAGGCAAGAAATACTAATTATGCATAATCTATGATAATAATACATGATAATACTGATAAAAAAGAGGTAAATATTGATAATGAGGTAAATAATCGTGTGAACAAATATAAAACTTCGTAATTATCGATCATTAAACAGAGAGAAAAAAATAACTATATCCGGATGTTACCGATCATATAACGGCAAAAAAAGAAAATAAAAATTAATAAATAAAATAACATTTGGATTGGGGAAATGAAAAGTGATTCATATAAGTAAGTGATTCATATAATATATATATATGTATATATATATATATGTATATATATATGTATGTATGTATGTTAACCCCTCCTTCGTATGTCCTTGGTTGGTTCGAAGTCGACGGGGGTTCTGGTCAGGAGGCAGCAACGGATTTGTTACTCGCAGTAGTTTCTTCTATACTATTCGAGTTCTTCGATAGTGGTTCGGAGGATTCTGTGAAAACTTACTAAATTATCTGACGGTTCCCCGATGCTTCTTACAAAGTATCGGGAAATTGTTTCTCTATTTAAGACTAAGTTCTCTGAAGGTTCCCCGATTCTTCTTATAACGTATCGGGAAATTATTTTTCTCTACTTTATAGAGGTTCAGCCAGGACTGATTGAATTTACAATGCGAGAAATAGATAAGTCTAAATTTTGGGGGAGTGCAGTTGAAGGTTAAGCTTTCCCCCTTGAAGAATCTGCGAATTATTTCATCTTAAATAAAAAAAATTAATATAAAAGAAATGAAACAGAAAAATAATTATTTGCCGATTATACATTTTTGGGTGGCGACTTCACGTCGGAGTCGTACATTGAGTACAACCTAAGTACATTATTAAGTACATTGTAATTTTGGTTTACTACAACTATGAGTATAATTACGAATTAATTCACATTCACTTATTATCGTTAATTACAGTTTCATTAAAGTACATTAATTACATCATATTAAATTATTAGTTACTTGCAATTCTAACAAATTGTTAATTGACATATCTGATACTGAAGTAAGATACGAAAGTACACGGACATTTATGATATAACATAACATAATATAATATAACATAACATACAGCGTAATACCTTATGTTATAAATTTGTAGCGGGCGCAACAGGGATTTCGGGTTCCGAAGCTCGCTTTTTTTGGCGACGTAATTGGAATCTGAATATTCATATCAGCATCCACGAGTATCTTGCGAGAGGTTAAATAATTAAAAAAAAAAAGTTTACATGTGAACGTACTTACATGTAAGGTAACTATGTACGTCATCAGTGGACATGTACGAATGTATAAAGTATTGTACACATATCGGTAGTCACACAATAGGTTGACAATAGGTAGACAATGGGTAGCTGAATGAATAACACAAGTACACAGTTGAAAACTTGTCGATCGATTTTTACAAACTAGTTGGTGATTCTATATAATTTGAGTGCGCTGATCTCAAAAATATAGTTAGTTTTTCCCTATCACGTATGGTTTTCTTACTACAGGGTGTGTCATAAATCCCCCATTTATCCCCAAATGTGAACCATCTTATCGAGACCAACATCGGATTGCACATGCTAAACCATAAATTTTGTTGTTATAGACTACAGTAACGCTTACATAATAATGTAACAGAAGTAGCAGTCGTCGGTATGGTTTCTAGGCTCGCGCCATACCATAGGGATCCCAAATGGCAAACTTTTCTTTTTACCTTTGCTCCAATTCCTTAGTGCCGCAACACACGTAAGACAAACCTTGTGTGGGGCCCAACTTTTGTCTTGATCTCCTAATTTAATTCCAAAATAAGCATGATAAGCGCTCTTAATGAAGATCGTTACATTTGTCCTTTGTTTTACAACAACATACCGACCACAAATATAACAAAATATGTCTGGACTATGGGTACATCCTCTAGAAGCCATTATTAAAATTTTAAAGACGTAATGTTAGAGTTATCTATATGAAAAAACGAAATTAATTAAAGATAAAAAAGGTAAAAAATTACAAAACGCCCCAAAATTGTTTTGCTAATAACTTTAAAACTGTGGGTTTTAGAAAAACACTGGTAGCATTTTTGAATTCAGCGCAGCGAACTGCTTCAGAATCACAACTCAAAATAAAGAAATCGATTTTCATGCAGACCGGTGATAATTAATAAAATTAATAAAAGATAAAGGTCAAGAAAGGATATGGACGTATGAATTGAACAACATATAACTAATGACGTATAGAATGTAAAGTTTTTTATTATTATGTTAAAGAATTTACCACACATTGCATACTAAAGACATCCAAACTTGCGTTATGCGAGTTTGGTCCTTATGTAAAAATGAATATTTGAATATAAAGATTATATAAATATAAGAACTGTATGAATATAATGAATATAAAGATTATAATGAATATAAGGATTTATATAAAGATTATATAAATACACGGATTAGGTAAACATGAGGATTTATATAAATATACGAATTATATAGGAATTATTCATTGTTCATTTTTACCACACACAACACACACACACACACATATATATATATATATATATATATATATATATATATATATATATATATATATATACCGTATATTATATATATATATATATACACACAAACACACTCTTATATGATGTAGTGGTTAGCATCGTTCACTAACAAGCCATGGGCCTCGGTATAGATTCCCGGAAAGGACAAGTGGCGCTCTGCCCACCAGGCTGTTCATCCTTCCATACAAAAAATTTGGTTGGTAGATAAATAGGTACCCTGTGTATCGTAGTGGTCAAAACGCTGAGCTGCTGCTGCTAGGGAGGTCGTAAGGATTTTGTAATTTCTGACTTCGCTTAAGGTCGTGGCTCGGATGCCAAGTTAAGTTATAGGTCTAAGGTGGAGCAACAAACTTGAACTTTTTAAGAATCAGCAATTCCGACGGAAGGAAAACTAAGGTTTACTAAGGATAAGGTTATATATATATATATATATATATATATATCAGTGGCGTGCGGTCCATGGAAGCAAGGGAAGCAATGCTTCCCTATTCAAAGAAAGAAGAAAATGCTGTATTATACTTTAAAGTTTAAACAGTTCAATATGTGTTAATAACACTGGTCAACAAAGATTTTTCATCAGAGTAAACTTTGTGGTGGCTGGATAGCATTTTTCACGCTGATTCCAAAACTGCATTCAGATTTTTTCTAGCACGTATACCTTTCAAGATGAAGGCATATATATAACTACACGGATTTAACCATTTAAATAAGCAAAATACTAATATTTCAACATTTGATTGTGTTTATTTTATTGTGTTTTTTTAGTTTATTCATCTTATTTATTTCAATTATCTTAATTATACATCCTATGTATTTCAGGTGTGAGCTTTTACGTCTAGCAGCATTGTGATTCAGGCAACAACGCCGTGCTTTGTGTCAAAAGATCAGTCCAGTCCAAGAACTTGTTGTGTCAAGTTGGTGTACATTTTTTTTGAATTTATAGTTTGCTCAGGTCAGTCAACATGCCTCGACAATGTAAGAATGACCCCGACAAGTTCTGTTTCGTATGCGGCCAGTTGACAACTAAAACACAGCGACGAAGTATTACAACTGACATTAAGAAAATATACAAGCTATACTTTGGTTGCCATCTAGGTGACCAAGATAAACCATGGGCGCCACACCAAATCTGTTCTGGCTGTTCAAATGGATTACGTGATTGGCTTAACAAAAAGAAAGCTTCAATGCCATTTGCCATACCCATGATATGGAGGGAGCCGAGAGATCATCATGAAGACTGTTATTTTTGTAGTGTGAACTTAATGGGGTTTTCTGCCAAGAACAAACACCAGATTGTATATCCAAACTTGGATTCAGCACGTAGACCAGTAAAACATGATGAAACATTGCCCATTCCAATTCCCCCAAGTGATAGGCTAGATTCTATCATAGATGACATGGAAAGTGATGAAGGTGCAACTGGCGTTTCCGGACCATCTACAGAACCAGAGTACACTTTTGAAGGTATACATTTAGAGCCTAAAAAGTTAACCCAAGGACAGTTGAATGATCTTGTTAGAGACTTATCGCTGTCTAAAGAGAAATCAGAGCTTCTCGCCTCAAGACTAAAGGAGCACAATTTACTTGAGAACAATGTTCGTATTAGTTACTACCGAAAGCGGAATTTTGAATTAACAGCATTCTTTTCAGTAGACGGTCCTCTCTGTTATTGCCATGACATCAATGGACTATTTACAGCCATATCTCAGACGTATGTGGCATCTGAGTGGCGCCTCTTTATTGATTCGTCGCAGAGAAGCCTGAAAGCAGTTCTTTTGCATAATGGTAATATAATGCCATCCATCCCCATTGCCCATTCCGTCCATCTAAAAGAGACATATGACAATATGGATATACTACTTAAGGCAATCAAATACGACAGTCATCAATGGAATGTTTGTGGAGATCTAAAAGTTATAGGAATGCTTATGGGTATGCAGTCAGGATTCACAAAATTTTGTTGTTTCCTTTGCCTGTGGGACAGTCGCGCCACTATAGAACATTACACCAAAAGTAACTGGCCACTTAGGTATACATATGTCCCAGGGATAAGCAATGTCCAGTCTGTCCCTTTAGTGGATCCCCAAAAGATCTATCTGCCACCTCTTCACATTAAACTTGGTTTAATGAAGAATTTTGTTAAAGCAATGGGTAAAGTCAATTCTGAAGGGTTCCAATACCTTTCAAGGAAATTTCCGAAGGTTACTGCAGCAAAATTGAAGGAAGGAATTTTTGTTGGGTCACAAATAAGGGAGGTTTTGAATGACACTGAATTTGAAAAAGTCCTAAGTCCGCTGGAATTGAAGGCTTGGCTGGCGTTCAAATGGATATGTGAAAACTTTCTTGGAAGCAACAAGTCACCTGCGTATAAGGATGGAGTCAAGAACCTCCTTGATGCCTTCAAAGAAATGGAGTGTCGAATGTCGTTAAAAATTCACTTCCTGCATTCCCACTTAGATTTCTTTCCTGAAAACCTTGGTGCAGTGAGTGACGAGCAAGGAGAGCGCTTCCATCAAGATATTCAGATGATGGAGAAGCGCTACCAAGGATATTGGAATGAAAGCATGATGGCGGACCATTGTTGGATGCTGTATCGTGACAATCCAGGCCAAATTTACAAAAGGAAATCACACTCACAGCGCTTTTAATAAAATAATGTATATATTCTTTATTTATAAGTACATTGAATAAGGTATATGATGTATTTGTTGTTTAGCATTCCTAAGTGTGATCTATACATCCATAAATTTTCTTATAGCAATATCAAAAACTTAAAAATATCAAAACCAGTGTATCTATATAACTATACGTGCTAGAAAAAAAGAAAAACCAGATTCGGAATCAGCGCGAAATATGCATTAAGAAAAGTGTGATCATGTTTTTGATGAGAAAAAAAGTTTCATTTTGTTGGCCAGTGATAATTTGTACAAAATCATTTTATTATACTATTTATAGCATTTGATTGGTAATCAGGTGGATACATAGTATATACATTGGTTGCCGCTCGTGCAAAAACCTTTAAGAAAGCCGACTCAAAAAATCTCGAGTTGGACAACAATTGACGAAATGCATCCTTTTTCCCAATGACTTTCGCTTTTTTTTTACTGTTACAAATTGTTTCTTTCCATTCTAAAAACTCATTTAATGTTTAATAATGTAGTATTTATTGAATACAACAAGTTTCATATATAGTTTTTCTACTAAAAAATTCCATGGCCATGTTAAGCGAAAAAATATATATTTATCGTTATTTTATCCTTCCCTATGTCAAAAAGGAAGCAATTTAGAAATCGCTGTCCAGATCTTATAGTTAATTTTCTTGAAATATCTGGCAACTTTACGTGCTGTCTGCTGTCATTCTCTCATTTAAAGCGAATACGTAACTACGCTAGAAATGCGCAAGGGTAAGAAAGGCTTGCAAGTTTAGCTTTAATCTCAATTGAGAAAAGCTTCTTAAGGATATGAAAACCGATGCCTTTTACAAAGAAATAATAGATATATTTAATAAAAAAGAAAGAAGAATAGAATTAACCTATAAGTAAAGTAAGTAAATGATTATATGTGTTTTGTTTTTATTATATACGAGTATTTTAAAGTTTTATTTTTATTTATATAATCTTTGTTGTTTTTGCTTGAATTGCTTCCCCTAGACGAAAAATCACCGCACGCCACTGATATATATATATATATAATCATGCGGGTTGCTTCTACAGAGCTTCAATTTAATATTTAGGAGAAATCCAATGACAAGGAGAAATGTAAATGCCATGAAAAGTCTTCTTTAATGCAACGTTTCGAGCAATACGCTCATCTTCAGGCTGTTTAATAACAATGTGAAATTAAAATCAATATTGAATGAAAAACAAAACAGAAAATTTCTATAACCTATTCATGAAGACAAATTTTAAAGACTGAGAAAAGAGGGTTAAATTCTAAGTTATACAGATTTACATATAAAAATTAAGAAGCTATTTTTAAATACATATAGTAAATGTGAAATTAATACACTGGAAAAATTAACAATAGTACACTGGAATAATGAAACTAACTACCTTACACTGCAGTTTCCGAGGCTAACTGAATTGAACAGAGGCAATACGGGAAAACAAGAGATGGCGAGGGCGATTGGGGAAGGGGGGATTATAAGGAATTGGGGAAGGAGGAGGGATCATAGCAAATTGAGGGGGACGGCAGATGAGTCAACATTTAGACTCGGGGACAATGTTTTGATGAAAAGCGATTCCAAAATTCTTAGTGAGTTGGGACAAGTATTACAACCAAGAATTTTAAAATTGTCTAAAGTGACATCAATTTTACATTCTATGCTGTGTTCGCGAATCCTAGAAACTTCTTTAGTTTTTAAAATTTTACCTGTTCGGCCACTTATTCCCATATGCGAATAAAATCTAGCCCTGAGAGAGCGAACAGTGCTGCCAATGTAATTCCCAAGGAGACACCTAGGGCAGGTAAATAAATATACAACACCGCTACGCAACGAGTCAGGGGTTCGATCCTTCGCTGAGAAAAAGCTACCTAAAGACGTTTTATTAATAAATATGATGCGGAAATCAGTATGATAAAAAAATTTCTTTAACAATTTTGTAAATTTAAGCTTAAATTCCTTATTCAAAGGACCCATTTCAGGTACCAAGAAATATTTTATATCCTTCGGCACTGTAATACATGGAAGTTGAGGGCTATAAACACTATTTAAGAACGATCTAATTAGTTTGTCTACATATTGAACAGGAAAACTATTATTAGTAAAGTATGATCTTAGATTATTAAATTCATCATTAAGTAAGGTAAAACTAGAGGTCAAATTATATCCTCTGAACAGGAGAGTTTTAATACAAGACATCTTATAGTTGAAATCAGTATTAATTTCACATTTACTATATGTATTTAAAAATAGCTTCTTAATTTTTATATGTAAATCTGTATAACTTAGAATTTAACCCTCTTTTCTCAGTCTTTAAAATTTGTCTTCATGAATAGGTTATAGAAATTTTCTGTTTTGTTTTTCATTCAATATTGATTTTAATTTCACATTGTTATTAAACAGCCTGAAGATGAGCGTATTGCTCGAAACGTTGCATTAAAGAAGACTTTTCATGGCATTTACATTTCTCCTTGTCATTGGATTTCTCCTAAATATTATATATATATATATATATATATATATATATATATGATGAATTTCACAATTAAACACGTGAAATGAATGAATGCTGCAAACCCACAAGGAAAAAGAAAAACGATTCCAAGGCCTTTCGTGTATTCAGACCTACACCTCGTCAGGGAATGAAGAGAGAAGGCAAGATGCCCATAAATATATACAACGTAGCGGAAACCAAAACAATTAGCACATACTTAAAAAGAGTTAATGACAGGCAAAAGGAATTTTAACAGGATATTGTCAATTTTATACATTCCCGCACTGTTATTGAAATTGTTTTTAAACTGAATAAATGCACATTCTAGAATATTTCTTTCTATTATATCTCTATTTTCAACAAGCACTTTAGAACTATCCCACTTGATGCTATGATTACATCTATACATATGGTTAAACAAAGCATTGGAATTATTAGCTGTTCTACAAACATATTTATGTTGTTTTACCCTAATATCTAACGTTTTACCCGTTTGGCCTATATACCATATGTCCCACAAAAAGTACACCCAACTTTAGATTGTACTAACTCCTCCAAAAATTGAGATATTTTGGATCTGTTTGTTTGATTTAATACAGCAAGTTATTCTTTGTTAACGTTCAAATTTATTCATGTTTAAACGATTTAGTGTTTAAGCATCTGCTTTTAACTGAAGGGTACAACAAAATGGATTGCGCAAAATTGGTCAATGAAAAAATAATGTGTGTGCTATCGATGTAATGAAAAGACAAATACATAATAATAGATACTTTAACATAATTTTAATAAGATACAAAGCAGATTTTTCTTTATTCCTTATTGCAAAAGTTATGCTTAGTTTCGTTTTCTTTCAACATGACCGCCATTCCTATCGATACAAATCTGGAGTCGAGCTCTCATCTTCCCCATCACTCTTTTGATAAGATCTGGATTGTCTTTTAACAAGTTGATTTCAGTTGTGATGCGAGTCCTCAAATCATCTAAATTGATAGGTTGTGATGCAAATACTCTATTTTTCAAATGACCCCATAAAAAGTAATCACATGGGGTCAAGTCAGGGCTTCTGGGAGGCCATTCAATGTCATGGCCTGTAGCAATTACTCTTTGGTGGAAGACTTCCTGCAAGCGTTCCTTCACAATAACTCTCCTGTGAGCAGGAGCTCCGTCTTGCACCCATCAAATACGATTAAATCGGTTTCCATAAGTAATACGTATTTGTGGAAGGATTTCTCGGTCTATCATTTCTAGGTAAGCTTCACCATTTAGATTACCATCGTAAAAGACCGGGCCAATTACCGCTCCATTACCGCACAGTCCTACCCAGAGAGACAGTTTTTGTCTAGAGTTATTCTTTTCGTAGATATGATTGTCAGGTGGATGATTTTTTGGTGCATACTGACGGCAGATTTGTCTGTTCACTAGACCATTCATAAAAAAGGCCGCCTCATCTCCAACCACTAATTGTTCCGTGAATATTTCTGGTTTTTCAAGAAACCACTGGGCAAATCTTAGGCGGCGAGGTAGATCTCCTTCAATGAGTTGATGTCGAATTTCCATTCTGTATGGGTACAAATTCAAATCCTCACGAACTATTCGATGAAATGACATGCGTGAGAGTTCTGTACCATTTCGCCTGGTGGACACTTTTGGATGTCTCTCTAATAAATGCCGAACATGCTGAATGTTCTCGTCTGCTCTTGCCGTCTTCGGATGGCCTGAACGTCCTTTGTTCAAAGTGAGGACCGTTCCTTTTTCTTTGTATTTCCGAACATTCTTCAAAATTGTATGTTTAGTTGGAGAAGCTCTATCGGGAAATTGCAGTTCGAAGGTATTCTGAACTTGTTTTAAGCTTTTAGTTTGCAGATAAGTTGTGACCATGAGAACGCGCTGCCTTCGTGTAAACTGCATGATAATGGTTTCAAAGTTATTTATAAATTTAGTAATTCAGATTCTTCATTTATATGTATGACTCGTATCTTAAATACAAAAGTTCGAATTACTTAAAAAAAATATTTGCAATATCCTTCGACGTAAAAAGTAGCACATTGGTTAAAGCAAGAGGAGCTATCTGGCTGGGAGAAATGATCATTCCGCGCAACCCATTTTGCTGTACCCTTCAGTTAAAAGCAGATGCTTAAACACTAAATCGTTTAAACATGAATAAATTTGAACGTTAACAAAGAATAATTTGCTATATTAAATCAAACAAACAGATCCAAAATATCTCAATTTTTGGAGGAGTTAGTACAATCTAAAGTTGGGTGTACTTTTTTGTGGGACATATGGTATACTGAGTTACATTGAGTACATCCGATCGAATACATACAACCAACAACATTATCAGGGCTATTCTTTATTAGGCGTGATTTAACAGTATTATTATACTTAAAGACTACATTAATGCCAATTGCTTTAAGTAAAGTCGGAAGATATTGAAAATTAACATGGTAAGGTAGGCTAAGGATATTTTTACGCTCAAATTCCTTTACAATTACATTATTATAATACCTATTCTTGGCTTTCCTAAGACAGTTATCTAAAAATGAAATAGGATAACATAATTTAGTACCAATATTCATGATATTGCATAACTCGGAATCTAAAAATTCAGGACCGACAACTCTCAATGCTCTAAGAAACATAGCAGAGAAAATAGAGGATTCAATCGAAGGATGATAGTCAGAATAAAAGTGCACATAAGAGTTATTATTAGTAGGCTTCCGATAGACTTCAAATTTGAACTGATTAGAGCATCTCCAAATTTTTAGATCCAGAAAAGATAGGCTTCCATCATTTTCTTTTTCAACTGTGAACTTAATAGATGGGACTAAATTGTTGAGCCTACCAACAAATAAGTCAACATCCAAATTATTAGGCCAAAAGCATAAAATATCATCTATATACCAGTACCAAACCATGTTAAAATTAACAATCGTAGGCAAAATTCTATATATTCTATATATAAATTCTCTATATTCTATATATTCTATATATATATATATATATATAAAACTTGATTGAAGGGTTTGTTCATGGGGAACCGTAGCTTAGCAAGAAATAAGAGGACGAAGAGATGGTAAATGTTTATTTACAAACGTTTCGGAAATTTTCATTTCCCATCATCAGTGCTAAAATGATAAAATCAAATAAAAAATGAATAAATATAATGAACGGAAACTTATATAATATATTTAACTAAACGCGTGATGTTAATGGTGTGTTTATAGGCTATATTTAAGTACTTAAAATAAAAAATAAAAAATATAGAAGAGTGATCAATCGTCAAAATATAAAGTTAAATGCGAACAAAATTGAGAGGAGTCTTACCAGGTTGTTATTAATGGGGTAAGGGGACTAATTGAGCAGAGGTTGGGAATGATTGGTTGCTGGAATATGTATATATTTATGCAATTCATAAAAGGGTTTCAAAACTAAGATGATTTCCGCAACTAAGATGATTCCGTCCGTGCAACTAAGATTTATTCCGTCGCTTAGGTCGAAGTCGTACGAGGATAGGCTTAAGGAGTTAAATTTGACTACACTCGAGACTAGGAGGCTAAGGGGCGATCTAATCCAGGTTTTTAAAACTATGAATGGGTTCGATAACGTAGATAGAGATAGCTTTTTCGACATATCTCAATATATGTAATAGGACTAGAAATAACGGGTGTAAGTTGACAAGTCGAAGGTTCGAGAGATCAGCAGTTGCCAAAAACTTTTTACGCAAAGAATAATAAATAGCTGGAATAGTTTGCCGCTAGAAGTGATTAGTAGCACGTCTATAAACATGTTTAAAAATCGATTAGACGCATATGTTGATAGATTGGGTATAGTTTAATGTAGTAAAATTAAGCTTTTTGTGGTTCGGAACCCATGTAAAATTGTAGGTCCTCTCCGCCACCACGGAGGACATGCGCAATACACATCTACAACCACAGTTAGGTAGACCAGCCATGAGTGAATCCTAGGGTCTTTGTTCTTCTGAAACATTATAACATTATAACATTATAACAAAACGTATTTTTTATTTTTTTATTTTAAATTTTGAGGATACTTTTGAATTAAATATTTATTAGGCAAATATTATAAAAAGTTTGAAATATTCAAATAAATTTAATGTCTCCCCTTCTCCGTTTTCCATAAAATGTCCTCTTTTCCGTTTTCTGTAAATAGAATTTCCTTGAAAATAGTAACCAATCATGACAACGATTTTGTTTTACTCAGAAATGGAATCATTCTGGATAATAAAGTTATCACACTCTTTTTCCATCCAAAGGGGATGTAAACAATATATATATATGTATTATATATATATATATTATTTTAATAACCAAAGGAAGCATAAATATTAAATATACAAAACAATTAAACGTGTTAGAATAAATTTGTAACATTTATTTCAGCTTATGGAAGCCATGAACGAATTACTGTACATCAGAGCTAAAACGTCACCAAATAAAAATGGCGACTGTAGAGAAGGCACAGTATGGTTAGCTCAGTGTGAATATGTAATAAGGATTGAGCGAAACTTTAAAAATAACATAATGGCTTTCATAATTTTGTAATAAGAGTTAAATTTTATATAATTAACTATCTATATTTAACACCCGTCCCTTATTTACCTCCTTTAATAACATTTGTTTTAGTTTGTTTGTTTTTAAACATTTTTTTTAGTTTGTTTGTTTTTAAATGTATTATTGTTTGATTTATCTTATCGTTTATTACCTTCAACAATATTGTACTATTTTATGGGATTTATATCCTGCCAATAAAGCTTATCGTTATTATTATCAATAAGTTAACTCTTACTCACACCAATAGAGCCCCAATATAATTAATGATAATAATTGAATCCATACAATTAATTGCAAAATACAAATTAGTGTATTTTTAAAAATTATAATCTATTAATTATTATTATCATTTTTATTTGTTCATTGTTACTTATTATTATTATCATAATTTTACCGGATCACCTGAAGATCAGGGCCCCCAGCCGTCTTTAGTTAGCCTTATAAGGCTAACTAATGAAAATATCGCGACTTAACCTAACCAGTCGTCAAGGGCGTATAGTTGACCTAACGAATGGTTAGGTTAAGTCGTGATATTTTCGTTAGTATAAGGCTAACTAACGAAGGCTGGGGTCCTGATCTTCAGGTGATCCTTTTACCGCTGTACCACATTGAAAATTCAGTATAGGCATATTATAAACTATCACTAAATTTGCCTGAAATAACGTTTCACTATTTATTATTATCATTATTATTATTATTTTTATTATCATTATTGTCATTATTATCATTATTATCATTATTATTATTATTATTAATTATTATTAATATTATTTACTTCTATTACCTCTTTGCTCATGTTACTGTCGTAAGACCTTAACCCCTTCAGTGTTCATTTTGCACGTAACGTAATGTAACCTAACCATATCCGCTGCGTACAAGTACTACAGGGTGTTCATAAAGTCACGCAAGTGAGTATGATGAAGTGTACATGCATATTCGCTTGCATGACTTTATGAACACCCTGTACGTACAAAACACCGAAAGGGTTAAATATATGTGTTTTTCGAAGAGAATACCTGCCTTAACGTTCAATTGTAACATCCTGTTAAAATTTTCTTTTCATTTTCCTATCAATTTTCCTAAAACTTTATTACTTGGTTGTTACAATTTCTTTAATCTATTTTAACTCTTAAATATGTCCATTACTTATCTGAAAGACTTTCCAATCCTTTCAGAACTGTCATGAGATAAACACGAAGGCGATGATGAAATTTTTAATCTGTCATATATTGTCTCTGAGAGCGATTATTACGGCGTTAATGACGTACGTTCGAACCATCTAAATTTCATTAATGAATTTATGATATTAACTCTGGACATTAGAAGTATATCTGCTAATTTTCAAGAGCTACAAAATTTATTATCAATAATCGCAATAAAATTCTCCATCATCGTCCTCACGGAATCTATACAAAAGAAATAACTAAAGATTTATACTTCCTAGATAATTACACTGCAAATGTTTTCAAACATATCGTGACGACATTAAAGAAGGAGGGGTTTCAACTTACGTACATAAATCCATTCCATGTACACAAATCAGTGCGTTTACATTACTGTCCGACTCTGTTGAAAAATGTTCTGTAAATATTTTAGGAGTTTAACCAACCAGCTGTGCAAAACCCTACAACAGGTCTTAAATGAAAGATGGGAACTTCTAGATCATATTTTGCCTTGTTGTACTCATATTTAAGTGTGGTGCTTATGATATTCATGTTTGAAGTGAAGCACCCAAAAGGGCCCACTGCCCAACAAAAAAATCTGCACTTCAGATAGTATGAACAAACAAAATGCATTGGTTTGAATAACATTCTTATTCTTCATTTTAGACAAACTACTGGTGCATAATTGCAATTAAATAGTGTATTTTATGAGAATATACCACTCTGTAGTCGGCGATTGTTTTTGCGAAAATGAAATAATTTAACTTTTTTCAAATCATATGATTTCTTTTGGTTATATTAGTCTAATGTACATGTTTTCATATTCAACAGACCTACAATCATGGTAATTATTACAGTATTAACTGGAGTACACATAAATATCAACAGTATACATGCATTTAGAAATGGGTGTTTTTAGTCATTGCACTCTTACTCTTCCTCACTGTCTTCATCCGATTCAGTTTCATCTGAGAGCTGATTTACACATTCATATTGACTGGAGGCGCACAAACACTTCTCTGTACATGTGAAACCATTTTATCTGCAGCTACAAGTCACTGCGCAAGGATGAGCCCCACGACATGCACAGATAAAGTCTGCCAGCATTTCAGAGCTGTAGAACCATGAAAGAACTTTGGCTACAAAGTATTCACCACTCGGTACCATCCATTGAAGGTAAGCTCAGAGGGGGGTAATCTACAGTATGTAGTGCTAGTGGGGTGTCACTTTTTGTAGCCATCTTCTCTCTCAAGGTATTCATATGACCATGAGATTCACTGTATTTGTTTTGTGAATCATACATGAGACTGACTAACTGTCTTGATGTGTCAACTGCTGCTTCTACTGTACATCATCAATAGCTAGTACCTCAAGATGAGGAAGACTTGATTTCCTGGAGTGATTTCATGACCTTCCAAACATTTTTCTTCCCTTGACCACAAAAAGCAGAGACAGAATCACACCCTGTGAGGGTATGCATAGTTGGCAGTAGTTTCTGAACATCTTGGCTCAGTGTCTCACATATTTTGTGCACTGGAATTAGACTTCTTCCTGCTGAAGTACATTTTTCAACCCAGAGCTTGCTTGTGTGTTGAAGTTTTGTGCAGTAGTAGTAGTAGTAATACACTACCAATACCAAAACATTAGTGTCAAAAGACTTAATTGTAATACTGCCTTGAAGTCCTCTTGCTCCAAGCAAAGTATCCATGTGTGTTACATGCAGAAAGATTCTAGTACCAACTTCTTGTGTCGACACCAATTGGTCAACGTAATGGATGCCAGCATGAGACACACGCTGTCAGTGTGCCATCAGCAAACCACCCCGGCCAAGTAGATGCTTTTATCATGGTTTGTGGTAAGTTCACGGGAGTCTGGAGCAAGATGGTCGATATGGTTGCAGACAAAGTCAGTTAGTGCAGATTTGTTTGATGATAGAGCCATGAATTTCTTCCACTGTGGCAGAGGACGGCCTGATATTACTTTGGTACTGGCGAACACAGCAGCAGCACGACGTCTGGCTCGTTCTTCTGCCTTTATGGAATTCTCACTGTCATACTGGTCAAAAACATCAATGGTCGTAGCATATGAACTGCCAGAACTGGCACAATGGAGTAGCTGGTTCATGTAGAGCTGTGCAAGTCCTCCAAAGATACCACGATTTCTAGCTATTCTGTGCATTTCAGCCATCGTTCGTACAGTCATCGTAACCTGGCTGTACAAGACCTTTAAGAACATGGGCAAGATCTGATTTAGTGTTTTTTCTTTGTGCACCATCATCATGGAAAATGCTGGTTGGCACGGATGTAATGGGGTAGCTCAACAAATGTTTCATTGTCAACTCATGGCGGACCTGTGTAAGATGTAGTGCCCGTTGAAATACCATCTCTGAATTCACAATGACAAGGTGTTTGATTCCAGCAACATGAAACTTTGTTTTTTCAGGTCAGTAAAAGCCTTTGGTTTAGATTTTGGTATTGCTTTGTACAAGCTTCGTTGGCTTTCTGTCAACAGTGTCCTGAATAAAATCTTCTATTTGTTTTTGGCCTGACTCCAAAATAGTTGAGAGGGATAACTGGACCTCTTGATTTACAACCCACTTGAGATGTTTACCAGTTTACCATCTGGGTGATCATCAGGCTTGAAGGGATTGAACATACTAGATTTCAAGTGGTTTAATAGTTGATTCACATGATGCTCATCTCGCTTGAGAGCTGCTGTGCGTGTTTGCTCATGCTCTGTTGCTTCCTTGGGACTGTTTCCACTTCTCTCACGCAAGGCATTAGCATATTCTCCCAATAACTGACGTGTCAGTGTCCAGCAGAGGAGAACAGATTCCTTCCTTGTCAGCCCTCTCACACCACCAAAATTTTAAAAAACTGTCACAGTTCATGCATGACCAGAGAGCAATGCAGTGGGTCCACAGTATGAAGTACACCTCACCGGAAAGGCCTCGTCATGAAAGGTTCGAATATTTACATATAATGAGGTTGAGTCCCATCCTGCTGCAAGAGCAAATTATCCAAAAGGCTGCTGATGTACACTTGGATTGAAGGAAATCTGAATCATCTTCAAATATGAAGTACCAGTGATAGGTAGCTCATCAAAAAATAAAATAAAAATTGGGCCATAAGTCTTTTCCCGCGTAATGGAGTAAGACTTTGGTCCTTTCACTTCGTGGGGGTTATCTCATCCTCAAATTTGAGTTATATTTGTTAACTTTGCCACTGACGCGGAAAATAGCTTCATTTGAAAACATAACTGACCTAGAAATATTATCATAGATCCATTTTTATTGAATCCAGCAGTTCAAAGGACAATCAACCTTAACCCCAAGTTCAGCAGAAGCACGACGTAAAGATTTTTCGGACCTTCGCTCAAAGCATTAACCGACACGTTTCCAGAACTAAACATGTCCTTTCCGATCGCGGTAAACCATGAACTGAGCCAGTTTTCTTACATTTCGCAACCCACCTATATGGTGAATCCTTTCTATACTGTTTTTCTTTACTTTCCCTGAACAGTTACTAAATACTCACACTTAGCTAACCATATTGTACCTTCTCTACAGTCGCCATTTTTGTTTGATGGCAATTTAGCAATGACGTAATTCCTTCACGGCCGCCATAAACTAAACCAAATTTAAAAGCCTTTTGTGTTGCCATAGTCTACAGTAAAATAAATTTGGAATCCTACTCTAAGTATTCACGCTTATTTATTTATGTATTTATTTATTTATTTTGCATATTCGGTATTTTTTTATTTATATTCAGGAAGGTAATAAAAGTTTATGGATACTTGTGTAATATTGGTAGACTTTGCTAAGTTTTCAGTCATGTTGGTATGACTTTATTGATAGTTTGTTTGTCATGTGTCCAATATAAATTGACTTACAAAAAAAGGTACACAACATCACTTCTGTTCCTCGGTAATGGAACAGAAATTCAACTCGAATTTTCACAATTCGAGTTGAGAATATTTCTGATAGTCTCTTAGAGTTACAGTATATTTGAAAGGCAATTTCATAATTATCTTTAGTTTGGTTTGAGACTTTGAGTGATAGTGTAGCATTTTAACCCTAAATACTTTTCTTCATTTTTATAATTATTGGTGCGTTTGGTTTGAAGTGGAATATGATAACAAATACTTGTAAAACCAGTAAAATTGAGTAGAAAGAACATCCGCTTATTTTTCTACCTTTTTAATCTAACTTTTATTTGGTCTCCGTACCTCTACATTATCCTACTTCTTAAATTATTTGCCTTTCTACGTCTCTGCCTATCTTACAGTGTTCCTCTTTGCCTATAAAACTAACTTTTCCTATCGGTGTAACAATATCTGTTTCTCAGCCTTCCATTTATTTGTTACTTATCTCCGAGTTTATCTTATCTCCCTTTTTCATATCATTACCGTTCGAAATGTGTAAGTGAAGGGTTTTCACGAGACAATCCGTAAAAGAAGAAAGCGTCTGTTTCTCATTGTTATGCTTTATTTCATTTGCTTCCACGTTCGTTCTTCAGCTAATCATATAGGAAGCGCTATATCATTTATGGGAGATAAGTTATGCGTCTTTTATTCACTTATCTCAGAATACTTCATTCTGTATTCTACTTTTATTTTTTGTACTGTACGTCCTAATTCTTTTATTGACTGTTTAAGTTATATTCTCTCTTATTCTTTATGCTTTACACTATACGAGTACATTAGCTAACCATTGCGACTTATTTTATACTACAGTTATTTCTACCAAGTACTTTTGAATTTATATTATTTATGGACTTTAATTATTTGTCTTGTCTAAAGTCGCCTTTTATTCTCAAAATATATAGAGTTGGTCTATTATCCAGATAGCGTAACAATGTCGGTCTGAACAATGTCGACGCGCATAATATCGATACCAAAATTTCTGAATTGGTATAATGTCGACAATCTCGACATTATGCATATCATTTAAATTCACGTTAAATTAGTTTAAATTAGGCCAGGTTAAATTACATTACGCCCTGTTAGGTTACACTAAGTTAGGTTAGGTCTAGTTAGGTTAATCGTTTTCAATGAAAATCTGAAATGTATGTATGGGTTAGTCAGTCTCAGTTAAAATATGACACAAACTGTTCATTTTCGTTTGAAGTCCATATACCTTCATAAGGTCGATCAGGAATAAGGCCGACTTGCATAAGGTCGAACGTCGACATTATGAAAATAGATTCTGTTGATGTAATGTAATAAAACTAATAGCAAGTGAAGTAATCCTTTAAAAATAGAACAGGGATGCTTTATATGAAGACTACTTTGGTCTGCTAGGTCTACAAATAAGCCTACTTTGGTCTATTAGGTCTACAAATAAGTCTACTTTCGTCTACTAGGTCTACAAGTAAGCCACCAAGAAAATCTTAACCCTCGAAATCTCACAATTTAAACCTACTAAAATTATAATAGTTTTCATAATAAAATTTTACAAAATGATAAATAATGATTGGGGGTTGCTTAACCCCTTTTCGTAACGAGAAAGGTCATACGACGAAAGGGTTTTACAGCTTTACGTGGGTTTCGACCCATCTACAAGTCGCTACGACAGCGAGATTTCATACCATAAATAACATCCGAGTAAGGACATATAATCACTATTAAAAAGTTTAATTGAATTTTTCCTAACCGAGAAAATTGGATTTTTTATACATAAAATTTCTAATAAAGTTGGACGAACCTCTTAAAACGTCATTCTTGTTGGTAGGTATGCCATTAAAAGTAATCTTAAAACTGTGAAGATTGAATGTCCTGATTATAGCTTAAAAATTAGTTTATCAGAATGGCGAGTCATTTGGATTCCAAAGTTACGCATGTTGATTTTTGCATATGATTTTTTTGCTTAAGTGAATTTTAATTTCTGGGTGAAATTATTAGAAATCCATTTATTGTAAAGGAGCACCCTGTAACTCAGTGGTTATGGTGTGAGGTGAAGGAGGTGAAGCTCTAAGTTTGCTTTCACCTTCTGGTATCGGGTGGGGTTGGGCCGACCATTCACCCTGTTTCTGCTCGGGCTCAGGTTACTCTTGGAGCATACTCACCCTCACGCATTAGGAAAGTGAGCCTCCTGAGCTTCCAATCATTGTAAAGAATATCAAATCAACATCGTCGCCATATGCCCGAATTTTAATTTTAATTTGCCTAATTTTACGTCATTATAAATCAATGTAAATTGAAAACAATGGAGGAAAAAATATTCCTTCCTGTCTGACACCATTACCAATTTTACACTTCCCAGAAACACGCCATTTATTGAAAATTCTCGAAAACTGACTTTTGAACATACTTAAGGTAATTTTTACAATGGAATGTCGAAAATACACTTTAATAAATTGGATTAACAGACGATAATTCAGTCTGTAAAAGTTTAACGCAGGACCAAAAATGCTTTAGAGATTGATTTCGTCTTTCGTGAATATGTTTTCAAGACGCAATTTATCCCTGACATAAGCCGTGAGAACATAAAACGGACTAACATCATTCTCTCGACGCGACAATTAATTAAAAAGTTACCGTGGATTAGATTAAGTTAATTTAGCATAGACTAGGTTAGGTTAGTTTTGCTTATTAGAATATCGATATATTGTACAACAGTTTTCCTTTTAAATATTTGAGGATAAGAAAACGGGTCTATGAATCTTTGAGCAAGATTCACCAACTTTATCTTTACAAAGATCAAATAACCCCTTCAAGCATTTTGTATGACCAAAAGAAATGTAGCAAAGAGAAAATAAACCACTTAATCATCATTGTTTTCACAGATTTGGAGAACATTTCATATGATTGGAAGTAATGCAGTCGAAAGCGTTAGAAGAACAAAATCGAATTTTATAATGTCGTCCGACCTAATGCAACTATATGGATTTCAGATTTCAAATTACATTTCAGATTTTCAACGAAACTGACTAACGTAACTTAACCAGCAGTAATGTAGTCGAGACCACTATGGCTGAGACCGAGACCTAAGCACCCGAGACCGAGACCGAAACCAGAAAAAAGGTCTCAAGACCGGTCTCGAGACCGAGACCATATGCAATTTTTGCGCATATTCAATATTGTATAATGCCTAATTCCTAAGCTCTCTATTTCACATTCAGGAATAAAGATTCTAAAGAGGTTATCGAGTGACAATTGCAAAATTTACTCATAATTTATTCACAAATTCGTAGTTTGTGACAT